>JABMDO010001181.1:0-23103 GCA_014851415.1 Cnaphalocrocis medinalis
AAAGAACTCTGTCTATACAAAATTTTAAAATGCACAGTGGTTACAACCTTACACATTTTTACAGCTCAAAAATTGAAAGTTCGGTAAAACTAAGAAATAAAATTTTCCAAACTGACATAATTCAGTGAGATACGACGATAAGATATTTATTATAGAAAAAAGACACAAGGCACACAGTAATACATACAATAAGGCATATTGAAACACTGTGACATAATTATAAAAAAAGACGTAAGTAACTTTTTTTAATCGTAATTTAATAATGCTATAGGTGTTAAAATAAACCATGAAATAGTTAACAACAAGATATATTTTTTGGGGAAAATGTAAGTTTACACAAAACACGTAGGGTGGATAGTGCGTGTCTCCGGCCCATATTATCGGCATTTCCCCCACTTCCCGACCGATAATGTTTATGTGGGGGCAATGCGTGTTATCATCACTGTTGTTATGTCATTATTTTTATTTCTGTGCACGAATTGCTGAAGTCCTGACAAGGTCGTGTAACTTAGTTCAACCACTTACTGAAATTTTATATTTCCATATATTTTTTATTGATTTCTTTTTTTTAGTTTCTGTCATTTTCCATGTTATTTTCAATTTATTGGTATTGTAAGTAGATAATTATTGATGTCTTAAAATACTCTTTCAAAACAATTCTGATAATTAACTAACATCCGAATTGACTTCCCTAAACATAATAAAGGCAACTTGTTGACGCGCAGCGAAGCTAAAACAAGGGTGCTTGTTGTCTCGAATAGATTATGTGAATAGAAAGAGAGAGAGAGCTTTATCGCTTCAATATAAATGATAATGTGATGAGCACTTAAATTTGATACAAAATTGGAATTCATACATGTTGTCTTATGAGCAGGTAAAATGGGTCATTCGAACGCTATTACTTTTGTTACATAAAATTTTATTACATATAAAATTTTTATTATTTGGTAGGAATCTATCGATTTGATATTCAATTGATTCGATTCGTAGATTTTCGACTTAGCGTGTCCCATCTCTAATTCAACCTCATCACTAAACCATGGAGCTGCCATAGCTAAAAAATGTTTTGATGAGATGAATGACAGATGGGAAATTAATGTTTTGTAATTCAATTTGTTAACCCAAATTTGTTTTAAATACAAATTTGTATTTCTATAATTTTTCCCCTTTTAAATAATCATCGTTGTAATTTATTTCCTTTAATTAGTCTCACTTGATTCTTGAACGTCATTGCATTTTTTATGCGGTTATCCCCCGCGGCCTGTCATTGCCGGTGACTCGGGATTTCGTCTTTCTTCTCGATTTTACGCTCCGACCGAGTGGATGGTCACATCACCGGATTAGGAGCACTTCTAGCCCTGCCAATGGCTTTTTGGTAAGTCTACCAATGCAGTGTCGTGGTGTGATATCAGTGATAGTGTCAAGTGGGGTTATTTTTACAATCCCTTCGTTTTTCCTAGGCCCATCATATGATGTCCTGTTGAGAGACCTCCGTGGGGTCGGCATTGTGAGACGGTCCTCATGCAGCTCTAAATTTCCCCCATCGGAGGTCTTTGATTTCCCGCCACAAGCAGTATGCAAAGGCGTTAGAGAGGTCGTGCAGCCGGGTGACTACCCGGGGATTGGACCGTCCCTCCACTCCACACTGAATCATGTCCGCGGACTTGCCCGGACCTGTCAAGTACCCTTTTTTTTTAATTTACGGCGCCCAACATAATTAATTATTTAAAAAGAAAACAAACTTCGTTCCCAATTCGCCCAACTCCCTGAGTTTATAAAATGCTAGCCGGCACTGTATAAGGGTAATTTTAAATGTAAAATCATAGATGCTTGCATAATTTTAAAATTAATTAACGGTAATAAAACATCTTTTGTCAAAATAATCTTGTATTTATTTCAGTACCCATTGACCTGTAGATCATCTCTTCTTTTAAATTTTCTAAAATTTTTATTATGTAACAGTGGCACCATGAACGTGGGGCCAGGAATTGAGGAAAACGCCATGTCATTTTGCTATGGTGTACGATGTTTGTTTTCTCTGTATTTTATCTTTTCCAAATTGTAAAACTTGTGATTTATAATAACTTGTATCTTTGTAATTTAAATATCCTAGTAACTTTAATTAAATTAAAATTTAATTTTTTTTTACCCTACTAGTGGAAAAATATTCTTAGTCCTTTTGTTCTCTGATATTGTTCTAGATTCTCTTAAATTTAATAACCTGTATAACAGGAAAATAATAAATATTTAATTTTCTTACTCTGTATTGACGGATTGTAGTACATAGTACTTAAGTTTTTTTGGCGGTAATATACTTTTACCTACCACTTGTGTTAATGTTTGCTGTTTCTTGTGGGGTGGTCCGTTGCACATTTCCCCAAGCATTTAGTTTTTTTATTTGAGGTGTGTTTTGGGTGTGATATTTTCTTTCAACTGTCAGTTCGACTGTTGTAAGTTTATTTTTTGTATATATACTTACCTACCTATAAATATAGATTTGTATAAGTGTACAGCTTGGGGGATTGTGTAACCTAACATCCATACATTCTTATTTCGTGTATTTGCATATTGCTATTACATTATATTTAGTGGTGTGGATTTAAATTTCCGGGACATCGTCAATGGGCCGAACAGCCATTGACTTTTCTAGTTGTAAGTTAGGTTAGTTTTTATCAAAATTTTTGTGTAATGATAATCGTGGGATCTGCTTGCTCACGATTAGGGTTTTGTTTATAAAATTTTTTTTTGAAATTCTTTTTTTTCAAAAAAAAAATAATAATATATATTTTTTTATAAGATTTCTTATTACTTGTTACGGTTTGGCGTTTTGGGAACAATTGCCTTAACATTTAACTAAACTTAAATTTGAACGTTTTAATAGTTTTAAATTGTTTTTTAAGTTTTTTTTGTAAAGATGGATCGGCCCATCGCTTTTCAACTTTTACGCAAAGAGGAATTACAGTATGAGGTGGAGATCCGGGATACTAAACCGGGTGTCACAGTTGATGTTTTGAGAGTACAAATCAGGGACTTGGCTCGGACCATGCCCTCGGACGAGGTGATTGAAACTTCTAGGGATCCATCCGAGGAGTTGAAGGTAATCTTGTCTAAATTGGTCGAGGTCAATCAGGGTCTCTCGGACGAAACGTTGACTTATAAAGCATTTAATCGCTTAAGAGCCATTTCTCATCATATTTACCATCGTCTGTCTCGGATTGAAACTTCTGCTGATATTGCCGCGACTCGAGCATCTGCTCAGTCTCAATTGGATGCTGCGCTTGAAAGGGTCGATCGCCGTTTTCGTGTTTTCAGTGCATCCTTCGAGGAGCCCATTACGGTTCCCACTGTCAATCAACCTAGTACTTCTGATCCGGCTGCTAGTCCTATTGTAGTACAATGTAGCAATAGTTCCCATGAGAAAGCCATCTCTCGACTAAATCTGAAATTTAATGGTCTCACCTGTGTTAGGTCCTTTTTGCTTAGACTGACTGAGTTATGTGAAACCCGGTCCATTGACGATGATGTATTGTTTCATGGGGCCGCGGAGTTGTTCACGGGTTTTGCGCTCACCTGGTTCCGTAGTGTAAAACCCTCCTTGACCTCTTGGTCGGTTTTGAAGTCCTCTTTAGTGGAGGAATTCTCGCCCTTTGATTTTGATGATCGGCTGTTGGCAGAGATCCGTTCGCGCACGCAGGGGGCTTCGGAATCCGTGGCCATTTATATTGCGATTATGATTAATTATTTTAACCTTCTGTCGAGACCTTTACCGGAATCGGAGCAATTAAAAATTATTAGATTTAACTTGCGACCTAATTATATCACCGCGCTGGCTTTAGAGGATATAGATTCTATCGCGGAACTAAAGCGCAAATGTAAAATCCTAGAATATAATTTTTTTAGGGCACCGGTTTCACAGAACCGCCTAAATCCAGCGATGGCTCTCTCGCACCGGATTTGGCTTACAAACTCAAGGCTCCGGTGAAGGTTGAGGTAGTCGAGGCTCCTAAAGAGTTTTGCGTTCGCTGTCGTGTAAATGGCCACGCTCTGTCTTCTTGTAAATCTAAAGATTTGGTCTGTTTCGGCTGCGGCACTAAAGGATATAGGCGTCCGAGCTGCCCGAATTGTTCCCCTCGGTCAGCGCCGCCGCCACCGGAGAAGACAAAAAACTAATACCTGCGGATCGTAGCTCACGTAGGTTCGCTCATCCAAACTGTGACGAGAAGGAATGGGATTTGTATTTGGCGCATCTACGTTTGTTTTTTACCTCTTATAAGGTGGCTTCGGTCCGCTATTTTAAACGTGACTTTGATATACGTCCGCATCTAGTGGTGCGGATTTTGATGATAAATTTTATGGCCTGCTGGATTCGGGTTCTAGTATTTCTATATTGGGCTCTTCTGCCGGGGATAGTTTCACTCGAGCAGGGGTAGTCCTTCAACCTTGTAAGGATCTTCATTATGTCGCTACTGCCAATGATTCGCAAGCGCGAGTCCTTGGGTACATGGTCCTCCCAGTGACGTTGAATGACGTCACCCATACTATAAAATTTTACGTGATTCCGGACGTTACGACTCCTATTATCTTTGGAGTGGATTTCTGGAAAGCCTTTGAGCTGGCACCTAAGATTTTTCCTAAGCTTCCTTTTGAAAACCGGTCCGTAGACACCCCCCGGGTTTTGGAAGTTAAAAGTCTACACGATTTTGATACGCTGTCCTCTTCCAGAAACAAACCGCTGCTGATGTTGTGCGTTTGTTTGAGGACATCTCCTTCGAGAAGAAAGGCTTAGGTCGCACGTCGTTAATTACCCACTCCATTGATACAGGCAACACCGCGCCTATCAAGCAGAGATACTATTGCTTGTCTCCGGATCGGCTAAAGGTACTAAACGGTCTTCTGGACGAGATGTTGGAAATGGGGGTAGTTGAGCCTAGCGTCAGCCCTTGGAATAATCCAGTGCTACTTGTGTCTAAAGCAAATGGAGAGCTGCGCTTTTGCTTAGATAGTCGCAAACTGAATGCGGTTAGTAAAGGTGATGCCTACCCTTTACCATACATCTCTCGTATCCTGGATCAGCTGCGGGAAGCCAGGTATTTGTCTTCTATTGACCTTAAAGCAGCCTTCTGGCAGATCGGGCTTGATACTCAATCATCCCGCGAGAAAACGGCGTTCACGGTCCCTGGCCGCGGCCTCTTTCACTTCGTTGTCATGTGTTTTGGCTTAAAGGGTGCCCCAGCCACTCAGCAGCGCCTAATGGACAGGCTGTTCGGACCCGAATTTAGCGATAAAGTCTTCGTTTATTTGGACGACATCGTCGTAGCTACATCTAGCTTTGTAGAGCACATTACCCTCTTACGAAAGGTTTTTGAGCGGCTGAGGGAGGCTAACCTAACCATCAACTTGAAAAAATCCAACTTTTTTCGAAAAGAATTGAAATATCTGGGTTATGTAGTAGATGAGCAAGGGCTGCGGACTGACCCTTCCAAGGTCAAATCTATAGTAGATTACCCCGTGCCTACCAATAGAAAAGAGGTAAAGATGTTCCTCGGTACTGCGTCCTATTACCGAAGGTTCATCAGGAATTTCAGCTCTATCGCTGCCCCTCTTAACGCCCTGACCAGTACTAAGAGGAATGCCCCTCCGTTCAATTGGTCCGAAGAGGCTAATTCTTCCTTTGAAGAACTAAAGTCCGCCCTCTCCACGGCCCCAGTGTTAGCCTGTCCAAATTTTGAGAAACCTTTTGCCGTGCACTGTGATGCCTCCAACTATGGTATAGCTGGAACCTTGACCCAGGATTTGGATGATGGTAGGGAACATCCTATAGCTTATGCAAGCCGTTCCTTAAATAAAGCCGAGCGGAATTACTCCGCCACAGAACGGGAGGCTTTAGCGGTGGTCTTTGCCATTGAACACTTTCGCCCTTATCTGGAAGGTGGCAAGCAGTTCAAGGTTATCACTGACCACTCCAGTTTGAAGTGGTTCTTCAATTTAAATAATCCTACGGGGCGTTTAGCTCGATGGGGTTGTCGTTTGTCTCCCTACAATTTTGTCATCGAGCATCGCAAAGGTGCCGATAACGTGGTTCCGGACGCTTTATCACGAGCCGTCCCGGTCATGCTTGTTCAGCCGGTCCCGGGTGACCCTTGGTACAATAAGATGCTTCATAAGTGTACTAATTCCCCACAGGCCTGTCCCAATTTCGTGGTTAGGAGTGGAAAGCTGTTCCGGTATTCGAAAAACAAATTCGGAAGTGATCCCGGTTACGACTGGAAAGAAGTCGTACCCGTACACAACCGAGAGGCTTTGTTACGCGCGAATCATTGTAGCGATCTTGCTCCCCATTTCGGCATATTTAAGACGTACAAACGACTGGCACTTAGGTATTTCTGGCCGGATCTGTACAAGGACGTGGTGACCTTCGTTGGCAACTGTGACGTGTGCTCTGCGTATAAATGTTCGCAAGAAGTCACCCCTGGCCTTATGGGAGATCCCAAGGTTACCACACGTCCCTTCCAAACCCTGAGCATAGACTTGGTGGGACCATTGCCACGCTCTCGCGCCGGATTTACTTATCTTTTTGTTGTGCTGTGTTGTTTTACTAAATATTGTCTTTTATTCCCACTTCGGCGAGCCACCGGCAAGAATATTGTAAAGCACCTAGAGGATGACGTGTTCCTGGTGCATGGAGTGCCGCGAACGGTGATTTTGGATAATGGAACCCAATTCACCGGCCATGAATTAAATGACCTGTTTGCGAAGTACAGCGTTCCTCAGGTGCACTTCACTCCCAGATACTGTCCGCAAGTCAACTCAGTCGAGCGCTACAACCGGACTATCGGTACCGCCCTCTCTATCATGGTGAAGGACGACCATCGCACCTGGGACCTTCATGTTCACTCGGCGCAAGATTGCCAAAAGAAAGCGGATCCACCAAAATGTGCGTCGTGTTTACGTTTCAGAAAACCTGGCAACCACAAGACTGGAGACGCTGAATGCCCCGCCAGAAAGCTGCCGAAAACTAGGTATATTAACTCGGTAGATTATGAGGGCGCCTAAGAGCGCCACCTACTATAATTTTTAGATTAGAACTTTAGTTACCACTTATTATAACATGGATGTTAATGTAATTAATGAATTAGATAAATTAGCTGTGTCCGAATCATTGATGTGTGAGGTTGATGACTGCAACAGTATCTCTCTCTCCATAAAAAAACTTTTACTTTACTAACACAAAACATTCGCAGCGTTTTAAAAATATAGACAGTTTTAAACCTATTTTGCACAGGCTTGACTTTCAATGTGATGTGTTAATATTAACTGAATGTTGGTTATTAAATAGGCAAGACTATCTGCTGATATTCCAGGATATAAAACATCCTATAGCACTCTAAATTATACCCAAAATGATGGCGTGATAGTCTATGCAAGGGAATCGTTAAATGTCACAGTCGAGGAACCAAAGATGACAGATTGCAATTGTCTTACTATAAAAATTGGGACCAGCATAGCTATTATTGCAATTGTACAGATCACCATCCACTAAAAACTTAGACTCTTTTCATAACTCGCTCAATCAAACTATTCAAACCCTAAGCTCTTTTAAAAACATTATTCTAACAGGCGACATAAATATTAATATTAAACCGGAACTATACGACACAGGGAAACAGATTACCTAAACCTATGTTCATATCACGGGCTTCTTCCCGCACATACTTTGCCGACACATCAAAGTGGGTCATGTCTCGATCATATGATGGTCAAGTCTAATTTCCCGTGTTATGCACTTGTTACTAATTCTGATATAACCGACCATGACACTGTCTTACTAACCCTAAATTATCGCTTACTAGACAAAAACCTCGCCTCGCAAAGTCCAATATAAACGTAAACAAACTCGAACGTGATATTTGCAACATTGACTTTAGCCCAGTTTACAAAACTGCTGACGCAAATGTGTCTCTGTCGTTCGTGATTAATAATGTCCAACAAGCAATTTTACGTAATACTACAATAACAACCGTAAATAAGAAAATTTAATAACATTAAACCGTGGATTACTCCGGGACTTGTTCGGTGTATTAGGCACAGAGATAAACTTCATCGGGACGTCAGGAGATGCCCTGACAACTCTGATCTTCAAATTACGTACAAGCGCTATAGGAATTTCTGTAACAACCTTTTAAAGAAATTAAAAACCACGTATGACAGAGAGCAATTGTGCAAAGCAAGTACAAATAGTAAACAGCTCTGGAAACATATCAAAAACGTTACCTTTATGTCGAAACAGCATGAATCGAGTTCGGGTCTGTTACTTACAGACTCCTCACCGCTTAAGTCAGCAAATAGAGTGAATAACTACTTTGCAAATGTGGGAAAGTCTCTTGCAGAACAAATCCAGGGAAAGACCTTCACTCCGCCAAATATCTCCAGCTCAATCTTAAATACCTTCGTCTTGTATGACACGGATGAACATGAAATTTCACAGATAATATTGAGCTTAAAGGATAATTCAGCAGCCGGATGGGATAACATTAGCAATAAATATTAAAACGCCTTAGGCATATCCTTGTTCCTCACCTAACCCACATTTTCCGGATTTGTCTTGCAAAGGGTATTTTTCCAAAATGTTTGAAAAAAAGCCGTTGTAATCCCTATTTATAAATCTGGAAATAAGGATCTTATCACTAATTATAGACCTATATCACTTCTTCCTTCAATGTCCAAAATTCTGGAAAAAATTATAAACAAAAGACTGGTAAACTATTGGAAAAGCATGGTTATTTTTCCCCCGCTCAGTTTGGCTTTAGAGCAAAGTTGTCCACATCTGATGCAGTTCACTGTCTGACAGAATATGTTGCTAAGGAACTTGGTGATGGTAATCCAACTTTAGGAGTTTTTCTTGACCTTGCAAAAGCCTTCGATTCTGTATCCAGTCCAATACTTTTAAAAAAACTGGAATCAATGGGTGTGAGAGGAGCTCAACTAGAACTCTTTGCAGACTATTTAAAAGACAGGTGTCAATGTGTTCGGATAGGAGATACAGTAAGCGATGACCTACACATTTCGGGTTTCGGCGTTCCTCAAGGTAGCATTTTAGGCCCCACCTTGTTCCTGGTGTACATAAATGACCTTTGCAATCTAAATTTAAAACATGGAAGAATAATAACGTATGCTGACGACACCGCACTCATTTTCACTGGGAAAACATCACAGAGTTATATGAAAATGCACAAGCCGGTTTCAATATAGTTGGAGATTGGCTTATTGTAACCTACTAACACTAAACGCCGATAAGACAAAATATATTCACTTTAGCATGCGCAAGCACCATTGCACTAACAACCTACAAATATATGCACATCACTGCCATAATAAAACAGTCAAAACATGTAATGCCCTGCACTCCTCAGCACAAATAACTTGAAATATCTGGGAATAATAATAGACGAATCACTCTCTTTCAGACTTCACATTGAAAACTTGGTCAATAGAGTTCGTAAATTAATATACATTTTTAAAAAACTTCGATCGATAGCAGATCCAAAATTAATCAGGACAATATACATGGCCCTTTGTCAATCCATAATACAATATTGCATCTCATCGTGGGGAGGGGCTCTAAAAACTGTACTAATGCCCCTAGAACGAGCTCAAAGGACAATCTTAAAAGTGGCTAACTCCCTTCCATTCCTACACCCTACGCACTTGTTATATAAATCCTGCGATGTTTTGACTGTCCGTCAACTTTTCATATCACAAATTATACTAAAACAGCACGCAATGCTTCCCTATGACGCTAACATCACTAACAAACGACGGAGAGATATAGTTTGCATCACCCAATCAACATCCAAATTCATTTATACAAATCGGTTTTTTACTTTTCTCGGACCATATCTTTATAATAAATTAAATAAATCACTAAATATTTATGCCCTAAATTATCATAATTGTAAATTAGCAATAAATAAATATCTAAAAACACTGTCTTACGATAATACAGAACTCTTACTTGCAGTTTGTAAATAAGATGAGTTTTAATAAGTTTAAGTTTAATTTTTATATATTATAATGTATTTTACTTCTACTTTTTCTTCACTTAGTGTCTTTATTTAAAATCTTGATTACTGTTTATTGATAATTAGTAACCATGGATATTATGTAATTTGTATAGCCTGAAACACAGGTCCAACCTAGTACAGGCAAAGAAAAACTCTGGTTTTAAGTATATTGTTAAGCTTTATTGTATTGTAATGATATCTGCCCTTATTTTATTGAATAAACAATTTATAATAAACAATTTATTAATACAAAATTAATTTCACCTGCATGTTCCCACGCCCCTTCCTATCGGCGATCACTCCCGATCGAACCGCGCGCGCATAAAAATGTAAATAAAACCATCGCCACATCCCCGCCGCGTGCGCAGCATTCCCTCTTAGTGTTTTACGCAGGGTTGAGTAATTGAGTGAGCAATAGCCATATCATGATGAACGGAATCATGTTAAAAATTGTTGTAGGTTAGCAACAATAACAGAGATCTATTCAAAGGCAGTATTACGGACTATCATCTGTTCAAAAGCCAGTGAAGAAGATGAAGACTTTACAATGTAGTAATAGTAATACCTTAAACAGTGTGCAGAGGGGTGGAGAGAGAGTGCAGAGGGGTGGCCAGCTGCCGGGCGCCCTACCTGAGGGGAAATCTTAAGCAGCACGAAGGCGCTTCCAGGTTTCCTAGAGGAAATCGGCTGGTTGGAGTGAAGACCGGTCGACATTACCCTCCGCACGCGAAATGGGCACAACTGGAGCCTAATTGCGGAAAAGCCCGTACGGAAGAAGAAGAAGAAGAAGGACCTAAAACAAACTCCCATAATCTCACTTGCAATCTATTCAAACGTTCTCCTCTCCAAATCAATCTTGGCATCTAATTGACACTGATCGTTGGCCGAAAGAACTTAACCACAAAGCCAAACTCTATTTACTAAAGGACAAGTGGTCTCAACTTTATCGAGTCGATGGCGATAAAGTTAAGATTTTTTCAGCCCAAAATTCGCCACGCGGACTGCTTTGTCGGTGATCTGCAGGACATCGGCAAACATGCAGCTACTCAACGGAGTGTATGCCAGGAGATGGACGATGATCTGTCTCGACGAGAAAGAACTACACTTTGACGAAGACCAGCCATCACCAACCCTACCAAGCCAAGCTTTACAACCGCCACATAAATAACGCATGAGATCAGAGCGTACGCGACCTGCAACCAGTCAAGGTGACCTCTAATACCATTGACAACACAAGAAACCAAAGACCAGGTAAGACTGGACAATCCTGCACAACGACCAGTCTACGTTGATCTCTGACACCATCGCCAATAGGCTAAGGCTTAGGCCAGGTGATACTAGACTCTTTGAGTCCAGTCTACGCCAGATTTACACAAGACGATAATGTTCAAAAGGTGTTATTTTGAACATGTCGTCAAGGTTTATCGAAAATCCATCAGAAGCTAGTCTTAACCAATAAAGTCTACTATAGCGGCCAATCTCTACGATCAGTCAAGCAAGAAAGACAGCAGCGGGATACACTCTCGGGTAAAGGTTCTTTACCCTTACGTTTCTACGAAGACCATAGACAGATCAGGCGTAGGACAAAATGGCTTAACCTGCTCTAAGTGGCACTGTGGTACATGACTGTCAACTTCCAGACTCCGTGCAGTCACTCAGAATTTCTTAGCACAGAAACTCAGCGTAATCGTCGTCGCTTTTAAGTCGAAGTTCAGTAAAGTAGATATTTTATTTCCTGAGTCTATTTATATAAGACCTAAAAACCAGTGATAGACTCAGGAATGTATCTGACGGCAATCACTCATCACCTGTTATCAACCTGTCATGATCAGAAGAAACTTACAGGTCCAGTCACTTCAGAAATTGTTTCTTAAAAAGGACGCCTAGTCTCTAGGTGTGAATCCCGTTCTAGAGTTGTTAGGAACTAAACGTGTTATTTTATTTCTCACGATGTGTCATTACAAGGAGCCTTTTGCGTCGTTTCGTCGGAAACTTGATGCACAAACACTAATGCTCAATCAAGTTATGTTAAGGATATTTTAGTTTCGGTGTGTCATCATCTATGTAGAATGAAAAATACCTGTTTATCAAAATCAGAAGATGTTTTTTCCATGTCTAGAATTATATACTTTTGCGAATGGGATGTCAGTCAGAATTCGAAGTTTATTAAACTTTCTTAGATTTTACTAATAAAGGATAGCAGCTTTAAACGTCGTAAGGCCCAGACAGCAAATACAATAGAAAATCAATTGTTTTTGCCTCGTATGAGGTTTTTGTGTTAACACTCGACGACGTTAACACTCGGAAACACAAAGTTTTAATACGTATCCTACTGGAGATTTGAATCCACGACCACCCTCGAGGCAGTAGACTTGTGGATAAAAACAAGCTTATCTCACAAGTTGACAAACACGCATCAATACAGATGATCTAAACAAAACAATGATACGTTATTTTGCAAACAAACACCAGCTGTGGAACAATGCGTGGTAGATGTTGCTCTCGTAACGAAATTAATATTAACAATGTTTTAAATCATCGTTTCCAAATTATTTTTAATGGAAGAGAATGCCACATTTCTAAGTAACTGATGTCTATAAACATGGACAGAATTCATAATACTAAGAATATTAATCCCATACATAGGTACACCTTGGGCATTCATGGATATACATATAATCATACGTATTTATTAGGTACAATAGATAGAAAAATGTTAATATACTTTTATGCTAGCAATTTCTATGTAGAAAATTAATATGAGGGCACATTCATTTTGAAATAGCAACTTTAAAGTTAAAGAAAAATTTTTGATCGAAAGCATTTCAATCTCTACTTGTATCAATTTTTCTAGGCAACCCATCACTAATACTTACTCTCGCATTAATTTGAGATTAAATTCTTTAAATAAACAGATAGGTACCTGCAGGGTCGAGCAGTGAGATTTCAGGCTATAAAGGCTACACAAACAAGAGCAATCGGGCAACACAACAAACAGACGAAGATTTATGTAAAATAGCAACAAGGATTGGAAACACCTACTAACCGAAAAGCCTAAATACCGACACAAGATATTTACTGGTCATAAAATGTCGACTTACACAAGTGGAAACATGATATAAACTTGCATCCCAAATATTTTTTTTTTTTTAATCTTATAAGCAAATGGTTAATAGGAAAAAAAATGTATTGTTACAATAATTTTCGTTAGTGAAAAGGGTTCGTATCTGAAAGAACTCTGTGTATACAGAAATTTTAAAAAATGCACAGTGGTTACAACCTTACACATTTATTCTACACCTTAAAAATTGAAACGGTAAAAGTAAGAAATAAAATTTTCTAAACTGACATAATTCACTGAGATACGACAATAAGATATTTATATAGAAAAAGACACAAGGCATACAGTAACATATTATACAATAAGGCATATTTTTTTGGGGAAAAATGTAAGTTTACACAAAACACGTAAGGTAGGGTGAATCGTGCGTGTCTCCGGCCCATATCATCGGCTTTTCCCCCACTTCCCGACCGATAATGTTTATGTGGGGGCAATGCGTGTTATCATCACTGTTGTTATGTCATTATTTTTATTTCTGTACACGAATTGCTGAAGTCCTGACAAGGTCGTGTAACTTAGTTCAACCACTTACTGAAATTTTATATTTCCATATATTTTTTATTGATTTCTTTTTTTTTAGTTTCTGCCATTTTCCATGTTATTGTCAAGGGGCAGTATTTATTAGTATGTTGTAAGTTGATGATTATTGATATCATAAAATACTCTTTAAACACTATTATGATAATTAACTAACTTCTGAATTGACTTCCCTAAACATAATAAAGGTAACTTGTTGACGCGCAGCGAAGCTAAAACAAGGGTGCTTGTTGTCTCGAATAGATTATGTGAATAGAGAGAGAGAGAGAGAGCTATATCGCTTCAATATAAATGATAATGTGATGAGCACTTAAATTTGATACAAAATTGGAATTCATTCATCTTGTCTTATGAGCAGATAAAATGGGTCATTCGAACACTATTACTTTAAATAAAATTACTTTTAATAATTTAATGAAAATATTCTTTGAATTATTCGTTATTTATTAGAAGTTGTTTTGCCCGTGAGAAGATTTTTTCGTCTGATAATTTTGATAAACTGATTGGCTAAGGCTAAGAAAGGTTATTTAATACTATAAATGAGATAATGCAATATCATATAACACAGGCATGTGTTTAAATATTACTTTTTTTACTGTTAACTTCAATATGTACAAAAAACACGCGTCTACTCTAAGGTAGAAATAGGTAATTGCATTTTTTGTTAATTACAAAGGCATAACTAACGGTTCTTAACTATGTTATGCCAAAAAGCATAAAATTCAATTATTCATAAGCACGTATTCTATCAGCCCAGTGTGCTGTTGAGGAAAATTTAAAGATCAAAACTAAAGTCTATGTTAATATACTATAGAGTTTAGTTCTACAAGGTCAGTCCAGTATTGAAGGATGCAATATCGGCTGGCTTGTGTCATGTGCAAAAATACCGCACATTGGTTCGTTATTACATCGATGAACGCGTTATTGTGTATTACTGCACAATGGTAACACTCACAATGTACATTTGTGTCACACACAAGTTATTTTATATAATATTTCTTTCAACAATACCCTAATGGATGTGGGAAGGATTTTCTAGATAATTCCTTACTAGCATGACATTTCAACAATTATCAATATTTTGTCTATTTTTTTTTTTGAGACAAGAAACATCAAAAGTGCATTGAGTTTGAGCTATAGAATACTCATAAGAAAGAATACTCCTAGGTATTTTAAGAGCTTGGAACATCAAGTAAAAAAATGCTTGGTTATACTAGTACCTTAAAATTAAAAATGGTCAATGTGCTTAGTGTACATACAAAATAATAATTTCCATAATATAATTATTGTTGCCAATGTTTTCCATAAAATAAAGTTATACGGAAATATCATCAAAGCTGTATAATCAACCTATCAGGTACTTGCAGCATAGTTACTGTATGTATCAAATGAACCAATCAAGTAGGTGATCTTGAAATTACGTTATACTTATCATAATATAGAATACCAAAGTAAGATTCCATGGGAAAGTACTTTCCCCAAAATAATATTTCTCAGAATCCCTTGATATATCAAGGTTTTTACAAGTGGAAAACAGCGTTTATATGAACACTTTCTTTCATCTTTTTTATTCCTGTTTTTCATAGGTGTTAATCAGTATACCAAATACCATTTTTAACATGATGTTTAGTGAAATGTTACGAAATAGTATAGATACAAAATGTGTCTCATGGGATTAGGAGCACTTCTAGCCCTGCCAATGGCTTTTTTAAGTCTACCAATGCAGTGTCGTGGTGTGATATCAGTGATAGTGTCAAGTGGGGTTATTTTTACAATCCCTTCGTTTTTCCCTAGGCCCCATATGATGTCCTGTTGAGAGACCTCCGTGGGGTCGGCATTGTGAGACGGTCCTCATGCAGCTCTAAATTTCCCCCATCGGAGGTCTTTGATTTTCCCGCCACAAGCAGTATGCAAAGGCGTTAGAGAGGTCGTGCAGCCGGGTGACTACCCGGGGATTGGACCGTCCCTCCACTCCACACTGAATCATGTCCGCGGACTTGCCCGGACCTGTCAAGTACCTTTTTTTTTAATTTACGGCGCCCACATAATTAATTATTTAAAAAGAGAAAACAAACTTTCGTTCCCAATTCGCCCCAACTCCCTGAGTTTTATAAAAGGCTAGCCGGCACTGTATAAGGGTAATTTTAAATGTAAATCATAGGATGCTTACATAATTCTAAAATTAATTAACGGTAATAAAACATCTTTTGTCAAAATAATCTTGTATTTATTTCAGTACCCATTGACCTGTAGATCATCTCTTCTTAAAATTTTCTAAAATTTTTATTATGTAACACTTTAAATAAATTACTTTTAATAATTGAATGAAAATATTCTTTGAATTATTCGTTATTTATAGAAGTTGTTTTGTTAGTGAGAAGATTTTTCCTTCTGATATTTTGATAAAGCTAAGGCTAAAGGTTATTTAATACTATAAATGAGATAATGCAATGTGTTTAAATATTACTTTTTTTTACTGTTAACTTCAATATTACAAAAAACACACGCGTCTACTCTAGGTAGAAATAGGTAATTGCATTTTTTGTTAATTACAAAGGCATAACTAACGGTTCTTAACTATGTTATGCCAAAAAGCTAAATTAAATTATTCATAAGCACGTATTCTATCAGCCCAGTGTGCTGTTGAGAAAATTTAAAGATCAACTAAGTCTATGTTAATACTATAGAGTTTAGTTCTACAAGGTCAGGCCAGTATTGAAGGATGCAATATCGGTTGCTTGTGTCATGTGCAAAAATACCGCACATTGGTTCGTTATACATCGATGAACGCGTTATTGTGTATTACTCACAATGGTAACTCACCAATTACATTTGTGTCACACACAAGTTATTTTATGTAATATTTCTTTCAACATGCCCCAGTGGATGTGGGAAGGATTTTCTGGATAAAGCCTTACTAGCATGACGTATATTTCAACAAATCAATCTTTTCATCTATTTTTTTAGACAAGAATCATCGTAAGTACAAGTAAGCACATTGCGTGTGAGCTAAACATAAGAATACTCATATTAAAGAGTTTGGAACATAAATTTAAAAAATGCTTGGTCATACTAGAAACTTAAAATATAATATGGTCAAATGTGCAAAATGTACCAAATATTAATAACCTTGATATAATTATTGGTCATTACAAATTATTACGATGGGTAATATTTTGCAATAAAATTAAATTATAAGGAAATAGCATCAATACTATATAATTAAATATTAACCTATCATCTTGCAGAATAGTTACGGTATAAAATGAACCTAACAAGTAATCTTAAAATTACGTTATCTAATACTCGCGCCGCCCGCGACTTCGTCCGCTGGGAAAAAGGTTTTACCCCCCTTTTAACCCTTACAACCCCCTTTCCGCAATAAAAGTAGCCTATGTTCTTTCTCAGGTCTAGATCCCTGTAATACCAATTCATTAAATCCGTTCAGTGTTTTGGGCGTGAAAGAGTAACAGACAGACAGACAGACAGACAGACAGACAGACAGACAGACAGACAGACAGACAGAGTTACTTTCGCATTATAATATTAGTTTAGGTAGAATTCCAAAGTAAGTAGGATCCCACGAGAAAGTAGAATACTTTCCCCATAATAATATTTCTCGGAATCCCTTGATATATCAAGGTTTTTATCTTTTTTTGTTCCTCTTTTTCATAGGTGTTAATCAGTATACCAAATACCATTTTTAACAAGATGTTTAGTGAAATGTTACGAAATAGTATAGATACAAAATGTGTCTCATGTATGCATAACTAAATTAGAGGAATGGCTTTTCACTAGAGACATAGCATAGCAGCGAATAAATATATTATATGCTTTTTTAATACGAGTTAGGTATTTAGGTAAATTAATTAGTGAAACCAATTAGGTTGAGACGTGTTTTTTTATAAAGAACATCACGACAACTTTAGATGGTAATTCTGAAATGTATACGGACATAGAAACATTATCTTGATTGTAATTACAAGGCATGTTAGTATTGTATTAAATGTCACATAAACGGGAAAAATGTCATATACCACATTCCATTCTACCTCCATCGCACGAGAACGATATAAACAAACACATGACTTATAATTAAATGTTACGTTTTCTCTCCCGCTGTTATTGTGCGTTTGTAAAAGCAGGACGACAATCCTTTGTAAAAAAAAGTATTTAAAAAGTCGTAAAACGTACCGATACAATACGCCGACTCCAGAACAAAAGGATATCCAAAAAAGGGAAAACAACTGCCAAAATCGTCACTGAACACTAATACACAACACTAGCACTGCACAATGTCTTTGCCACACATTTTTTTTTAAAAAAACCTCATACACTTTCTAAAAATGTTTTGAAATTTGACAGCGGCGTGTGATCCGACGTCAGTCGATCGCCGATCGGCGGGGTAGACTGACCGGAGAACCACACAGTGGTAAACACGCGAGCGAGCGAGACGCACATACCTGCACCTGTGCACTTAGCATTGAATGATCGTCGGAACGAGACGGCAGTAAAACATTCCTTACAACAGACAGAGATGTAGAAGCCGCGAACGTGCTTTCCTCTCATCTGCGAAAGGCTGCAACTGGTGTTTTTGTTCCGAATAGTGTACTCTAAATTAACCAATTAAGGATTAATTTCGTTTAATTGGACTTTATTGTTATGACTTTCGGGTGCGCTGGAGTGAGTTTATTGTCAGGTCAACATATGGCGAAAAGGTACTTCTGTTGGCCAAATTCCATAGCTCGCTGCTAGAACAATACCTTGGATTCGCATTATTCAAGTGCTGGCAATTATTTCCAGTCATGCCTGCGCCACACAACCCATACAAGAAATTACGTGTTTCCTTTCATGTCAATGTTTATTCAAGTGTTGGCGAGTGACATCTTTACGAGTACTCCGAAGCATGACTGGGACTTCCACAAATATTCACCGCGCAAATAGTTTAAATAAATATTAAGGCAGATGTGTAATTAAAATAAATAAATTACTTAACATTACATTAGATTAAAGTAAACTTTACAATAAATGTAAAAAGTCGTGTGAATTGTTATACAAGTAATAGAGTTAACATTACATACATCAAAGACATAAGAAGGAAACATAATGCACTGTGATCTAATTACAGTTTCAAGTTGGACATAAAAATACTTAACTTTTTAATAAAATTCAAACCAAACTTAGTTCAGGAATTATTCAAGTGAAATTATGTAAGTAAGTAAATACTAATATTGACTAATCAAGATCAATGACTTTTAAAAAAAATATAAAACTACATATATTTAATTGATTGCAGATGCCAAATTGATTAACTAGGTAGAATACTCATAAAAATTCGCCGTCCCATTCCATTAAAATTTAATCTCTCGACATCTTTTACAATGTAATCCAAAAAATATAGTTAACCAAACATCAAATAAGCAAAACCCTGGAAAACCCTAGTTTATTAAAACAGGAAACGCATTCCAAGTTAGTTATGAATATTAAGAGCAGTTCCCACAAAGTTCCGAGAACAATCTCTTGCGGCAACTTCCTTAATTGAAACGAGATTTGAGTGAAAACTTTACATTCCACTCGATTTCACGGTATTCACGGATTTCAGAATATACCGGACTAAGAAAACAAACCATGTCGATTATTTTTTGTATCAACAGTACGAAGACTTAGATGTACTTTAACATCAGAAAAAGTACAGTCAAAGCAATTAATAACAATGATAAGGGTCATTGACATCGGAACTGAAACCGTGGGAGAGCCACGCTTCGGCGGCTCAACAGGAGATACCAGCACGGCCTCACAGAAATGTAGGTGCAATGTTGATTTGAGAACCCAGTATCCTCATATTATGCAAACAAATATAGTAAGGTATCAGCCTATATACAGTCCCACTGCAGAGCAAACGCCTCCATCATAGGAATCAAGTCATCGCATCGCTACTATGATGTGATTAGGCTTAATCACCACGCTTGCCTATTGCGGATTGGTAATAATCAGAAGCCCGAGCTATGTTCGAAAAATTCAAACAACACAAATAAATGATTAATTGTATGTCTTGTATAATTGCAGGGGTCGTGCGCATTGATTTATTTACTATTTTTTATGTTACGAAATAAAACCTAAACGGAAACGTAAATCAAACTACTATTTGATTTGTACGAGACTTCAATTAATTTACGCAAATTCAATGAAATCGTCAAAAGAGTCGGATGTTTAGTTTGATAGGCGCAGGCGCAGGCGCCAACCTTCGAGCAGCCATCCAGGTGTGTTTACGCTACTGGGAATCTGCCTGCTAATTCGTATTTCACTTCGCAATCTTTAAATACAGCAAGTTCTATCAGCGAAATTAGTATTTTACAGGAACCCCTCCTTTCCTATTTTCCTTTATTGGTTGCAGCGGTGTATACCAGGCTGTGGTAGGTCCTATCCCATACCTGAGCGTGTCCCTCCTTACCTCCTTAAACCTGCGCCCCCAGGTGTGCCGGCTTGACCCGAATCAGGTATCATAATAGGACATACCTGGCTGGGTGTGGTACCTAAAGTTCAAAGTTCAACTGCCTGTCAGTAGTAAGGAGAAGGTAGTGTAGAATGTTCTACCTCTCCTTGGGCAGTTGCCTTGGAAGATTAGCAGGGTCTGGATGAGAAAAAACTGCAACAAAGATCTATGGAGCAACATCACATACATACATTGTCCTGGTCCCAAACTAAGGTTTTCCCTTGTACTATGGAAACCAGAAACAACGAAGGAACTACAAACACCCAGACCCAACACAAATATCTGTTTCATCAACAAAAGAAGAATGCAGACCTTTAACAGTGGACATCGTCGAATCGGCTTCCTATCTTATAAAGTTTTAGCAAGCAATCACAAGCGCCTTAAGCGTCAGGAACTAGACCACGCAACACTCAATCAACAGTCCACTTGCGATCACAAGACCTGACAGTTTGCAGACCTCCGCCACACCTACACACATTTCTAAACTTGCAATAGTCCTCACAGACCTCGCTCGAGGTCCGAGCGGCCTCGCACGAGCGGCTCCAGACCGGAATTCACCATTTATCATGTTAATGGCTTTAAGAGATTGATTAGCTGGTGACATGCGCTTGAGACATGATCTGAGTTAGTGTCATAGCGTAAATCGTTTTGTTCTGTGAATGATCTAAAACGCAGGCGCTGATCTTGCCTTCAAAAAAGGGTGTTAATGTTTTTGACTATGAAGCTTAATCCCATCCTAGTAGCCATTACTTGTTGTACTCGCCCCTTTAACGAGGCGATCATGAGTCCTCGTGGCCTGATCCGAATACGTGGTAAGGTTTGATTTCGCATAAATGATGAATGCCTATACCCTGCAACTAATGTATCGACGGTCCCTACGTATAAACAGACATTTCCAAAATGGCAAAAAAATATTATTGCATAAATGGCTTCGGATTGCCTTTACGCTCATATCCATATAAGATTTTTTTTTAAATATCATAAGGTTAGCTCAGTATACAAATCGTATAAAAGGACAAGTATAATCATCTAGTCAAAGTGGCCGTAGACACAGTTATGTATACATGTCGTCAAATACTTCGTTTGAAACCTAACCTGTAAAAGGTCCTGTAAAGGACTACGCCAGAAGAGTAGGAGAGCCGAAAGAGTCGCGTGAGTACCGGTGCCAACTCCGGAGCGCACATCTTTAGCACAATGGGTGTGATTCTATCGGGCCCACTCGACTTGTGAACATCTAGAGACATGAGGGCTGAACGCAC
The DNA here is from genome assembly GCA_014851415.1 of Cnaphalocrocis medinalis. Classification (NCBI taxonomy): domain Eukaryota; kingdom Metazoa; phylum Arthropoda; class Insecta; order Lepidoptera; family Crambidae; genus Cnaphalocrocis; species Cnaphalocrocis medinalis. The sequence goes on from JABMDO010001181.1 coordinate 21,472, forward strand.
CGAGCGTTGGTGGAAACGGATGTCGGGCATATACCCTCCGCACTGCGGTATGCTCGATGGTACCTGGCCCCCATCATCTAAAGTCGAGTTGGACGCAAAGAGTTTGCCCAGAAAGTCGGCTTTCTCTTTTGCGCCATGGGCCAACGAATATTTTCCCGTGCGCAAAGAAGGAAAAGACGGCTTGCAGAAATTACCTTCGATTGCTTTGGCGAGAGGCCAGAACGCACGTGTTCCCGAAGGAAGACGTTCAAGTCTCTCGCCAATTCTACCGATATGCACCGACTTCGCTCTTGCAATGTCTCTTTTGAAGGACCTGGAAGCGAAGTTGTACTTCTTTTTGGGCGCGCTGGTATTTTCATCCCCCGTCGCCACCGAATCAGCCCAGACTTGGTAAGCTTCCTGCTTCTTACAAGAAGCTTTTCTGGAAGATGAACCAAACCAGGGCCGAAATCTGCCACCGACGGAACCACACGACGAATGAAAATCATCACACCACATCGGTAACAGAGTCAGCAACGACGCTGGGATCATCCGGCAAGAAGCACACCTGCCTCCAAGGGTAGGATGCAAAAAAAACCGCATTCCACCCAATCTGCTGACCTATGGTGCCATACACGGCGCCCGCGTGCTTTCCGCGTCGAGCCAAGTCTGTGATGGCACTTTACTACGGACAAGGCAATGGTCCGATAGCCAGTGGAGCAACAACGGATACGTTGTAGCCGTCCGAGTGAGAGGTCAACAGAAGGTCCAACAGTGAAGGAGCATGGCCTTCCACATCTGAATTCGTATGCGCGTGGTAACCAGTTGTGTCAGTCCGTTTGCAAGAGCGAAGTCGTGAACAGATCGACCTGCGTAATCAGTTTTACTGGACATGAGCCATTCGGCGTGGTGCATTAAAATCGCCAAGGAGGATGATTTCCGCAAAGGGGATCTGCTGCTGCACAATGTCCGAAGCCATCTGGATGCGCTCAAAGAGTCGTCAGTTTCGGTGTCACCGCTATGGGACCTGTAAAGGCCGCATAAACGCGAGGGTGGTCGTCGCTGTCTACACGGAGCCATAAGATAGATAGGTCCCGACCTTCAGATGCTGAGGCGACGAGAGCTGATATCGTCTCTGACGTACACACACACTCCAGCCCTAGGTAAAAAGGAATGTTCTATCCATACCCAGGGTACCCAAATAAAAAAGATATATATTTAAGTTGATATTATTCAGCTATAAAGCTAAGTAAATTAATATATTAAGCTACAATGGTGATTTTGACTGTGATTTCTAATGGTAAATTAGTTCCTATTTCAGAAAAAATTAAAAAAATTACATAAAATTGTTAAGAGATAACTTATGTAACAATATATCATTTGATTAAAACTTGTTTCATTCATATACCCATATTAAACAAATCTTGGTTTTATTTAAGGACATGTCTTTTTATACTATGCAGTAAGTAGGCCTACGCTTATTTAGTTTTGTACCACGTATAAAAAGAACATGTTACTATTAATGCATTCTGATCTTAACATATAACTGTAAATCGATTTTTACGGATTGCTTTGAAAATTAAGTCATAATTACACATTCTCGTAAAAAAAAATTTTAAATTCGTATTGATCTTCCATCAGGGGGACGATGAT
>JABMDO010001182.1:0-17259 GCA_014851415.1 Cnaphalocrocis medinalis
ACATAGCCCATCTCCCCTATTGTAGATATCGTATACCTTGTATATTCTGTATTTTAGTGAGTTTTTAAGTATTTAAACTAGTTTTAAAATCCTAAACTCGAATTCTTAAGTCTTTTTTAATTCTTTGGTCAAACTACTTGAGAAGTTTTTATACTTGTCACAGAACAATAAGTGTTATTTTTTCTGATTCCTACGAATACGTAGAACAAGATGTTTCTTTAAACTTTACGAACTTCGCTGATACTTACTTTGGTAGGAAGTAGACATAGCTTGGCTCGGCAGGGCAGCTAAGTTTTTCGTGTTTGCAGTCTTCATTTAAAATGTCGTAAGTACATAGCATTTTTTTCTTGTGTTTATAAATAACTTACTTACATCACATATAATGGACCGAAGAAGAGTCTAAGTGTGGAAAGTGGAGTCCACTTTACATTACAAAATAACTTACTCGTACTTGCACTTTATGTAGGTATATTAGTGGTAAATAGAATATTTACTATAGTGAAAACAACAAACAAGACTCGTGTGAGATATACCCAACTGACTTGGGAGTTTTTGAATGATCCCTGAGAAATAGCAGTAGGGTATAACAAAATATCCGCTTAAGCTCGGGAACATTTTAAGAGGATGTAGAGTGCAGCGGGAGAAAGGCTCAACTCTTTTTTTTATGATCTAGGTGGCAGACAAGCACACGGATCACCTGATGGTAAGCGATTACTGCCGCCCATGGACACCTATAACACCAGTGGTGTCAAAAGTGTGCTACTTACCTTTTTTACCCCCCTTTCCCCTAGATTTGGGCCTCTGATACCCTCACACACACAGCGTATGCACTGCTTCACACTGGTTTTCTGTGGGGATTATTACTCCGGTCGAGCCGGCCATTCATGCCAAAGCCTGGCTCTCCCCACTGTAAAGTCTGCATCAGGATGGTCGAAAGTATGTCAGTATTTACTTACTACATAAGAATATACTTAATTCAACTAAGAAATCACAAAACAGTTTTTGGTTCATATTATATTTATTATCACATCTAATTGCATTTACAAAATACATAGATAAAGGTATGGAACTACAACATGAAGTTATTGTAATACAATTTTTTATATTTCCAGTACTGGCTCATCAATGATGCTCGTAGAAGGACGGGACAAGAAAACTTTTTGTACAATTACATTGAACATTTAGGCAACCTATTGTAAGATCAGCGACCTAAATAATTCCTATGCGCGCCGATTGTTTGTTTACGATTTTAGTTTTACTTATCTAGTTCATGTTCGATTGTCACTGTGTGCACACATTATCAGAATAAAAATACAAGTCAGATCAATCAAGGCTTTTCTTGCATCTACTATCAAGCTAAATATATGAGCAATCAAGTGCTCCTACACTTTTAACTCCCGGACCGGGGGCCAAAAAACACACTTAAACACAACCTCAAAACAGGGAAAACAGGGAAAAATTGCCACCATTTACTAGGCAAATCATCAACAATGTTGTGAAAGGTGGTCTAAAAGTAACTTTTTCAAGATTGTTTATTTGACGTATACCACGCTCAAAAGACGCGCAGTTTGACAATTATTAAGCGCTCATATTAGGAAAAGTTCATACAAAAAAAAAAAGGTGAACGGTTTTCAAGACGTCAACATAACTGCCCTGCCGCAGGCCTGCTACAGGCCTGCGTAAAGGACGTCATAGTACAAAATAACAAGGCAGTTCAATAGCAGGCCTGCTTTAACGGCTGGTAGTAAGGGTCCAGATCCAGGATACAAACAATGAATTCTCCCCACTCGCCATCTTAGTGGTGGAGAATTGTCTTCTTTTATAATCACCATATCTCCAATTTTCAAATTTGAGTGATTCTGGCGCCATTTGGTGCGATGTTGCAGTTCAGTGATGTATTCGTGATGCCAGCGCGTCCAAAAGTGTTGACGCATTTGTTCTAACTGATTATATCTGTCTAATCTACTTGTCTTCAACTCAGATAAATCGTGTGACGGTAGTGACGTTAGAGGTTTGCCAATAAGGAAATGACCAGGGGTCAAAGGACACAGATCATCAGGATTAGAAGACATGGGACATATGGGACGGGAATTTAGGATTGCTTCTACTTGGGCGAATAACGTAGCCAATTCTTCGAATGTTAAATGCCTATCCCCTAATATTCTCCTTATATGATACTTAGCTGATTTCACCCCCGCCTCCCACAGCCCTCCAAAATGCGGTGCGTACGGTGGTGAAAAATTAAATGCAATTCCTTCTTCAGAACTGAATTGAGCTATTGGATCACGGTTACAATTAATAAAATTATCTAACTCATTCTTGGTTCCCACAAAATTAGTGCCATTATCACAAAATATATATTTTGGTTTGCCTCGTCGTGAAATAAACCTTTTAAAGTAAGTGTGAAGGCTTCTTACTTAAATCACTAACTGCTTCTAAATGGAGCGCCTTTGTGGTAAAACATACAAATACGCACAAATAACATTTACTTATCTTACAACCGCGCCCTTTTCTATCTGTGATATAAAAGGGCCCACCGAATCAACGCCAGTAGTCTCAAACGGAATGCCAGGTGTGAGACGCTGATGCGGCAGGTTGCCCATTGGCGGCTGTAACGTGTTACCTGTAAACCTTCTACATACAATACATTTATTTGGTATACTTCTTGCAAGAACTCTGGCATTGACAACCCAATAGTTCTCCTCGTACTGAGGCTAACAATAATTGAGGGCCTGCGTGCATTAGACGTGCGTGTTCGCTTTCAAATAATAAAATTGATAAATGATGCTGAGGTCTAGAGGCATAGGATGTTTTTTATCATAGCTAAAATTTGAGTTATACAATCTCCCTCCTACTCTTAATGTGCCAAATTTATCTACAAATGGACACAAAGCTGCAATTTTTGACTTTTTAGGTATCGAAAGATTTTTCTTTAAGCATTCTAATTCATTATTAATGATTCTCTTTGTGCTAACAGTACTAGGGTGACCATACTATCATTCAAATTTTTAGAATTTAAAATTAATGAAGTTTCCTTTTCCTTTGGATTTTTACAATTATTAATAAATCTTAAAACATACCCCATAACCCGCTTTAATTTTGAGAGTTTAGAATAGCGTGAAAAATCAATGACCTCATCTCTATAACATAATTATTTCAGTTACAAAAACATTTACTTCTTTTTTCTACAATATTCTCTTTGTGAATTATACCTTTTGTAGGCCACTTTGACTCATCTTGAGTTAGAAACTCAGGACCTCCCCACCAAAGAGAAGTGAACCTACTGTCATCTGAGTCTATTCCTCTTGACACGAGATCTGCAGGGTTGTCACCGGTAGGTACATACCTCCATTCACAATTTTTTGTTAAATCGTTAATTTTGTTAACTCGATTTGCCACAAATACATTCAATTTTTTTACTGCTGAGGTGTGTATCCAGCCCAAGACAACCATGGAGTCTGTCCATGTACAGTACGAACTGCTGTATACTGCATTGCCTTGCCTAATTTTTTCAACCTAACTCAGCTGACTGTAGCGGCCCCACATAACTCAAGCCTAGGTATTGTTTGTGTCTTTATGGGAGCTACTCTTGATTTTCCGCACAAAAGTTTGACATGTACCTATTTGGATGGCTTACTGGACGAGATATATAACTAATTGTTGTAGTTTAATATAATATTTATTTTAATAATAATCACTTTACATTGTTACATGTCTATAGGATGTGCCGGTCATTGTTCAAGTCTAACTCACTCTAGTGTTGCCAGCTAACCACAGATTATATAAAACCCACAGATACAACATGCCCCTTTTTTGGAAAGTGGCTGGCAATACTATTTTAACTTTATTCTGACATTAGTGACATTGACATTTTGACATTGTTTATAAAGATACATTGACATTGACATTATTCATAACCTATAATTATTATTTACACAGTCATAACATTCAATATCAAATTAAATTATTAGTCATTATACATAATATATTTACAATTTTAAAACTTACATAGAGGTCATTGTTATAAATTAAATCTATCAGGCATATTAATTTTCCTACCTCGTCTAGTATATTTAGCCGCTGGACATGGAGCGCTAAATGAAATATCTTGCATTTCAGGTAATATATTGAATTTTGATCACTTAATTCTGGAAGGAACTCATCTCAGATACATTTTCCATTCTATGAATTCAGGCGACAATACATTACTATGATTTCCAATTCTGACTCGGTTTGAACATTACATTTATAGGACTATTTTCTAATGATTGAAATACTTCTGGCTCTGACTGATTTGTACTATGAATTGAAGTTTGACTTGGAGACTTATCCATTAGCATTTCCTTTTGTTACATAATAACTTAAAGTACCTATACTGTTCATCATCACTACTAGAATAATCATCCTTTTCTAAAAATGAATTGTTAGTTTTGTTGACATGCAATTTGACTGATATTTATGTGAATAATTCTGACTATAACCTATTATTATTAATGGTTATTTGTAAGACTTGATCTCTTTTTATTATTGACTTGATTATACCTTGACCGTTAGTATAAATTCAAAATATGTTGAGAGGTTCTCCTATAAATTACATTATTCTGATCTTTGACAAGATATGACCTTGGTAAATTAGTTTTACTCATAATAATACCTTTTGTCCATATTATATCTTTAGGATTCTTTTTAAATAAAATACTTTGACCTTCTTCGAAGACTTGACTGGGCTTACAATTTCGATTGTAGTATAACTTGTCTTTAATTGTTTACTGACTTTGTTATCTATGTATTCAGAGAATCGAACAACTTTAGGTTTAAGATTTTTAGTATTAGTCGGTATTTTAGTCCTTAGCTTTCTTGACATGAGTAATTCGGCTGGTGACTTATTACCATCAGTTTTAGACGTAGTTCTGTAATGCAATAATCCAGTAAAATAATCTGAACCTGATTCTTCACATTTTCTAAAAATGTTTTTTATTATTTTTACAGATACTTCTGCCAAACCATTGGATCTAGGAAAATGAGGACTAGAAGTAATATGTTCTACATCCCATTCCTTGAGAAAATTTTTGAAATCTTTTGAGTTAAATGGGGGACCACCATCACTAACTAATTGTACAGGAATACCATGACGTGCAAAAATTGATTTTAGTTGAAATATCACAGAATTACTAGTAGAATTATTATTTAAGTATGCAAGTTCTATGTAATTCGAATAAAAATCTACTACTACTAAATATTTTTATTTTTATAATCAAATAAATCAGTAGCTACTTTTTGCCATGGAAGATTAGGCTGTTCATGAAATAAAATAGATTCTTTTGTTTTATTTGGTCTATACATCATACAAGATTCACATTTACTTACATGAGTCTCAATATCCTGATTAATATTTGGCCAATAAACTAATCCTCGAGCAAGGTTTTTTGTTTTTCGATACCCATATGACCTCTCATGTAACTCTGAAAGAATACTAGGTCTTAATGATTTTGGAATAATGACAGAATTATTTTTGAATAAAATATTATTTACTACATGAATTTCATCTCTAATATTCCAATAAGGTAAAACAATAGGATCACAATGTTGTCTAGACTTAGGCCATCCTTCTTTAAAATATTCAATGATCTTTTTAAATGAAATATCCGATAAAGAATGAGATATAATTTTTTCTAATTTTTCCTTAGATATAGAAAGATTTGAAGTTAATAAATTTACTTGACATTCAATATTTGAATACAATTCATTAAAATCAGTTTCATCTATCTCTGTTTTATTTATTGGTGCACGAGATAGTGGTGTCAGAGACATACATTTCTGAGCCTTTTTACATAAGAAACTATAAGATCATATGATTGAATTGCTATCATCATTCTTTGTAATCTAGCAGGAACATCTGAGAGTGATTTTTTAAATAATGTGACAAGTGGTTGATGATCAGTTTCTACTTGTATTGTCTTTCCATAAATGTATTGATGAAATTTTTTACAACCAAAAACTATGGCAAATAATTCTTTTTCTATTTGTGCATAGTGTTCTTGTGACTTATTCAATGATTTGGAAGCGTAAGCTATAGGGTGTTTTTCATGAAATATTACTGCACCTACTGCATTCTTTGAAGCATCTACAGACATTCTTACTGGCTTTTGACATCATAATGAATTTAAAGTTGGAGACTGACATATTAATGATTTTAATTTATTAAATTGTTGGTCATGGTTCTCAGTCCATTGCCAAACATTTTTTCTTTTTTAATAAATCTCTTAAAATTGAGGTTTCTTCAGATAAATTAGGAATGTATGAACCTAAATAATTTACCATACCTAGGAATCGTTGTAGCTCCTTTATATCTTTAGGTTTTAGGCATTTCAATGATCGCTTCAATCTTGGATTTGTCTGGGGAAATACCATGTCTATCAAAAATATGACCTACATATGAAATTTGTGGTAAACTAAACTGACATTTAGATTTATTAAATTTAAGATTTACCTCCTGAGCTTTTTTAAATAATCTTTCAAGATTTTCATCATGAATTTTTTGAGTAGATCCATATACTAAAATATCATCTCCACAAATAAAATAACTCCTGGCAAGTCCTGAAATATATCATTCATTACTCTGTGAAATATTTCTCCACTTGAATTTATACCATATGGAAGTCTTAAAAATTTATATCTACCAAATTGTGTATTGAATGTAGTGAGTTTACTGCTTTCATTATCAAGTTTTAACATCCAGTATCCTGAGTTTGCATCTAATTTTGAAAATACTGAAGCTCCTGAAACTTTGATCTTAAATCATCAAATGTAGGATAAGGATATAATGGTCTTTTAATAGCTTTATTGAGATTTCTAGGATCTAAACATAAACGAAGGGTTTTATTAGGTTTTTCAACTGGAACAAAAGAATTTACCCATTCAGTTGGTTCGTTAATTTTTTCTATAACCTTTAGTTTCTCCATTCTATCTAATTCTTCCTTTAATTTGTCATGAAGTGCATATGGTATTCTCCTAACTGGACATATCTTAGGTTTAATAGATTCATCTACTTCTAAATGAACTTCTGTTGGTAAACATCCTAATCCTTCGAAGGTGTTAGAGTATTTGTTAATAATATGTTGTACTGACCTTGGTTTGTTGTTATTATCAATATTAGCGTTTGATGTTTCATGCTCATGCAATCCATTAGTAAGTTGGAACAGTCGTTTCACTATACCAAGTTTCTCCGAAGTCCTCCATCCAATTATAGTTTTACATTTATCTTTTACAACTATAAAATAAATATAAGCATTAGTTTGATTTTCCAATTGACAATACAATTTAACACTGCCTATGTTTTCAATTAATTGACCAGAAAAAGTAAAAATTCTATTATTCGTTTTGCGAATAGGAATGTTGATATTTCTATTTTGTTTTATTTTATACAAAGTACTTTCAGAAATCACATTAACATCTGCACCAGTATCTATTTGACATGGAATACAATAATCAAAAATATAAATATTCATAGACCAATTATTCAAGTTTTTAGACTCAATAGAATTAATGATAAAATCATTATTGATACATCTCACCGCAGAGTTCACCGGAAGTCTTTTGTTGGTGTTGCTTCTACACATTTTTGCAAAATGGTTAGGTTTTTTGCATGAATACAAATTTTTCCTAATGCTGGGCACTTATGTCTATGTATTTGACCACATTTTCCACAATTTTTCATATTTTGACCTGAAAAATGATTCCTGGAAAAAGAATTGTTCGAAGAATAATTCTTGTTTCTTGTAGTCGACGAATTTCTACTAATTGATCTTGGTCTCTCTTGATGTGATGATCTAATCAATGGTCTTCTTGGTCTTGACATTTCTTCATGGTTAATTGAATTAATTTCCTTGAAATCCTGATGAATATTTTTTTCTTTGTCAGTCGCAGGTAGTTGTGAAGATCTTTCTTGAGATAATTCCAAATTCTTCGAAAATTGAATTGCTTCATTAATGTCATTGAAATTTTCCTGTAATAATCTTTCCTTGATGTATTATTTCTAATGCCAATCACAAACATATCTTTCACCAATGATTCTTTTAGGGAAGATAGATCACAACTTTTTGATAAATTGTTTAGGGTAGTGCAATATTCATCTAATGATTCGTCATCTTTTTGATATCTAGTGAAGAATTTGTATCTTTCCACAGTCGTATTTTTGCAGGGATTAAATTTCTCATCAAATTTCTTTATTACATCATCTAATTTCACTATAGTTCTGTCCAGTCCAAATGAATTGAATATGTCGATACCATCCTCTCCAATAGAATTTAAAAATAAGGCTACTTTTTTCTTCTCCGTTAGGTCGTCAAAATCATGAGCGTCATAATATATTAGGAATTTCTCTTTCCATCTCGTCCAGTTATCATAATTATTGATATTTTGTCCATTTTTGCCACTTCCGTTTGAAATATTCAACGGTTTTATTGTATTTGATAAAAGAAATTTCTGTACCTTGTCAGTCATTGTAGTCGTGTGTCCTTTCTTGCTTTTTCTTCAGCACCACGATGACACCATATTTGGATGGCTTACTGGACGAGATATATAAACTAATTGTTGTAGTTTAATATAATATTTATTTTAATAATAATCACTTTACATTGTTACATGTCTATAGGATGTGCCGGTCATTGTTCAAGTCTAACTCACTCTAGTGTTGCCAGCTAACCACAGATTATATAAAACCCACAGATACAACAGTACCTTTCCACATTGATCTACAGATCGTATATAAGCGCAAGCCCCATACGCCGCTTGAGATGCGTCTGAAAATATATGCAATTCAATTACAGTAGCATTTTTACAACAAACGTGTCTATCTACTTCTATACATGATAAACGTCGCATTGTCTGTACAAATGCCAACCACTTTGATTTGACGTCTCCTGTGATTTCAGAATCCCATTCTAATTTACTTTTCCATAGAAGTTGTAATATCAATTTTGCTCTAACAATGTAAATACTTAAGAGGCCCAAAGGGTCAAATATCTTCGCAATCATCGATAACATCATTCTTTTGGTTACATTTTCATTTTTATCTACATTTACAGGAAACAAAAATTTATCCATCGAGGGTGACCACGTTAACCCTAAAGTTCCGGTCGTAGCCTTAGAATCCGAGAGTAACTGATTTTCATTTAAAAAATCCCTTTGAAAATTCATATTGGAATTAGTACGAAATTTTCTTAAATTAAATCCTGAATTGCCTAAATAATCTACTACTGATTTACATACTTTTTCTAACTCACTCTCTGATTCCGCCCCTGTTAAAAGATCATCTACATAAAAGTCGTTTTCAATAACTTTTCCTATTTTCTTATCTGCACATTCCTGAGCTAGTTGATATAAACAACGAGTACTCAAAAAGGGAGCTGAAGCAGTGCCATACGTCACTGTATTCAGCTTTAAATACTGTAGGGGTTCATTGGAATTTTCTCTCCATAAAATCATTTGCCACTGTCGTTGTTCTTCATTGATCATTATTTGCCTATACATTTTCTCTATGTCGGCAGTGAGTACAAAACTATGTTTTCGAAATCTTACCAAAATACTAAATAAATCATTTTGTACCACAGCGCCGACACCCTGTATATCATTTAGTGACCTACCGGAGCTAGTCTTCGCGGAAGCGTCGAATACAACGCGGAGCTTGGTTGTTTCACTTTGTTCTCGCAATACCGGGTGATGTGGTAAATAGTAAGCAACATCTAGCCTCTTTGAGGACGACAAGTGACCTAACTCCTGATACTCACGAATAAATAACCTGTATTGTTCCTTAATAGCTGGTTGTCTACTAAACCGCCTTTCCAAATTATAAAAACGTTGTTTTGCCAAATTTAAAGAATCTCCTAGGCTTTCAGGTGACGTATGAAAAGGAATTTTTACACAAAACCTACCGTTATCTAACCTATACGTATTTTCTATAAAATGATTTTCACAAAAAGAATCACCTGTACCTTTTACATTTTTTACAGAAGGAATTTCCTCCAATTCCCAAAATTTTTGCAATTCTTCACTGATACTACTAAAATTACACGAAACTACATTTGTTTTATACCCTTGTGTACATATAGGTCCAGAAATTAACCAACCTAATTTTGATTGTTGTAAAACTGGCTTACCGCTTCCTAATTTTACTTGACTTCCGGATATTATTTCCCAATATAAATCCGCCCCAATTAACATATCTACTTCAGAGGGCTGGAAAAATTGAGGATCTGCTAAATTTACCAATATACGCTTCGGAATATTTAAATTACCTTTATCTACCTCCATGTTTGGCAACATAGTTTTAGTTATTTGTGGAACTATCATAGAATTTACATTTACACAGAATCTACCCTTTATTGACTTTATCACAAACTTACAACTATCAGCAACAAGTAACTTTGTATTTCCTATACCTGACACAGTGAGCATCTGCTCATTTTTGACACAATGTAATCCTAACTTAGCACATAAACCATGCGTAATCATGGTTATTTGGCTGCCGCTATCCAGCAACGCGCGCACTACCCGTTCATCGCCGGTGGAGTTGTTTACGACGCGCACGAGCGCAGTGGACAATAGGACCGTCCGCCCGCCACTCGCCGCAGCTGATAGCGAAACAGGTTCCCGGCTAGATGTGCCCGCATGCTAACTTCGCTCTGCATTTGAGATAGTAATAATGATTGCGAATGATTATTCAATACACTGCTATTATGAACCTTAGGGGCGATGCAATAAGACATTATGTTTGTAATTACATGTTTTGCATGGACTAAATCGACAATTTGTTGCAAAGTGCCCTGCATTTAAACAATTAATACATAATTTATTCTGCGACACAAATTTATTACGATCATCTAAATTCATAGAAATGAAACTAGGACACTCGCATAAACGATGTGAATTTTTACATAAAATACAACAAGATTTACTATTTGATTTGGATGTTACAAAACTTGAAATCTTTTCCATTCTAGTGGGTTTATTATGTTTTACAGTTTCCAAAAAATCTGCCCTGCTTCGTAAAAACTTAAAGAAATCCTCTAACTTGGGAATATCACCGAGGGAGCCCTTTTTTTTCTCCCAGTTTCTACTTGTAAAATTATCTAATTTCATACAATTAAATGTATAATTAAAGGCATCCCAGTGCTGTACTGGAAGACCTAGATTTTCCAATGCTCTTAAGTTCTTTGATACGTGATCAATGACAAAACGTAAAGAAGTATCTGACTCCCGACTATACTTTCTAAGCTGAACAATGCCCTGATGTGGTTGTTAATTAGAAGCTTATTATTATTAAATCTTGCACATAAAAGATCCCATGCAGCATCGTAATTATCACTACAGAATTCAATCGATTTAATTACTAATGCAGCTCCGCCCTCCAATGAAGACCTCAAATAATGATACTTATTGATGTTGTTAATGCCTTCATTGCTATGAATTAACGAATGAAATGTATCCCTATACTCTAACCACTTACTGTAGCACCCATCAAATGTAGGTAGTTTAATTGTGGGCAAAGTTAGTTTACTACTGGAATCTACATTACTAGATATATTATTAGATGTATCGTTAGCAAAACTTTGGCGATTATCGAGATTCTATTTACTTCATCCAAAATTGTTTGTGTTTTTGACATCAAGAAAAAGAAACTATTTCTATGGATTCTCTCTCCTCCAACTGCTCACTAGACGAATCATTTAATTCTATCTCCATTTGAATATTATCAAAACTAGTCATATTTGTATCTAACTTACGTAATCTTAGTTTTAACTCTGCAATTTGCTGATTAGACAATTTATTCACACTTATTTTTGAATAGGCTCTAAATAATTCTTGTAAATAGTTAATTGACCCTTAATGTAACTACGTTTTTTAATAAGTTTATCCTGCACTTCACTCATTTTTGGGAAACAAGAACTCACTGAATATAAAATAAAAAGACACTCAAATACCTTGAATTTAGCTCGATTCAGTTCTTCGTTTTTTCCACACTTCCAATACGCAGGTAGGCACCTATTACTTACGTACAAACTAGAAGCTGTGAAAGGCTGAGTGAATTCCCAATGATTAAATGAGGAAAATAAATCTGAAATATGTTATCAAGTATTAATTTACATTAAATATGTAACACAAATTTTAAAAACTGGAAGATAAAATTTAACACTGTTATTTTTACACTGGTGGTGGGTAATCAAATTCAAATGATTACGTAACCGATATTCGTTACTTACTACAACTGTTTATTCCAAATTTTAATAATTTACTTGTTTTTATCTACATAAATTCGAAATATATCTACTGAAATTGACGTTGCTCGCCCAAATAGACTGGAATATAGGATAAAAGGATGGGATTGGATGGATTGGCTCACCACACTGGTCTTCCTGCCTTGTCGTACGATTTTCCTTTCCTTCCAATCAGTTTTTCCATAAATCCTGGTCACGGCACCACTTTTCTTGTACAGGACAAGAAATAAAAGATGATTTTTGATTAATCTTCTATTACATAAGTATAGTTTCTTTCTAAGATCTAAGTACCGGCGTCCGCGCGGTCGGTTGATGAAGTAATTGTCGAGTGCGAGCCGCTCCCCGCGCCCGCTCCCCGCGCTGCTCCGCCGCATGAATCATACGCGTGAACAAAGAGTCTTATTTATTTTATTTGTAAAAGTACAAACTTAACTAAATTTTCTTTCCAAATACCTACCATCCAAATAATAATAGTGTAGTGTACACTGCAACTTATATAAAGTCTGTTTTATTTTAGATTTACCCACTGCTGTTATATTAAAATGTAAATACTAAATGTGTAGGGTAATACGAACTTAAATTGTTTATTATATGAATAAAAAAAAATAAATAAATAAATTGTTTACCTAGCAATACTTGAAAGTAATAAAGTAATTATATTAAAACTGTTTTAAGTTCAGGAAATAGTTCTCATAATTAATTACACCCCTAAAATAATTATTGTTTCAAATTTTATGCACCCCAACATTTTAAACGCCTAATATATTGAAAGAGCAATAATACTTGAATACTTTTTCTCCAGGCGTTTTTGCGATGTAAAATAATAATCACTTTTTTCTTTTGAAATTATTTGTTTTAACAGAGAAAATCGATTTATATATAGTCGTATTAAAATATGGTATGCATGGTGTAAGATTATGCCAGGTGTTTTCGTTAATTAAACAGTGGTCCCGCCATTTTGATATCAAAGTGGCGGGGCCAGTTTTTCTATGGAATAACTTGAATTTGTATGAGTGTAGAATTTTTCTACGGAGGTATGAAATAGTAGAAATATCGTACTAAATCGTAATCACATTGAAATTTGAAAAACATGCCGTGATCCCGCCATCTTGACGTTCATGGCTGGCTGCGTATTGTGCATATCTTTGGGAAAACATTAAGATCTTGCTTCATCGAACATTAGTATCTGGTATTTTTTGGGATGACCTCTTCCAGTTATGGATGTAGTTACCTAATGGCCGCACCAAAATTTTTTACCACTCTGATTTATGTATCACTCGGATTGTTCCCATCGTACTCCACCCTAAATCGAATAACGAAAGCCCCTGTTGCTGGATTGTGAGCAATTTTTTATTCGTAAGTATAGGAGCTATAAACTTTAGTCAGGGCCGCCACAAGCGGGAGGCACGTCTAGGGGGGTTGAGCAAGATGGTTAGTAGAGGGGACTACGGTGCGGCGACCTCCTCGTGTGGCCTCCCCGGTAGTATTTTCTTTCTGTTTGGAACTGCTACCGGAGGGGCCCTGGTGTCCCTGGGCAACGACGGGTAGCAATTGGCTTATCGCCATATTGCTACCCGACGGCTGACAGCTGCACTTTGAGGCCCAGCTCTGTCTGGGCCGGGGCCCTGTCCGGCGCCCTGTGAGGATCTCCTCCACTTTGGGCGCACCTTGACGTGGGCCCCACCGAGTGGGGCGCCTTCGGGCGCCACCCCCCACATCTTTTGTGGGGGTCTTTAGTTGCTGGTCTGCGCTGCGTCCCACAGCCAGTGGGATGCGGCAAAGGCCGGCTAACCCCACCTCTCCGCCCAGCGACCGACTGCGCAATCCAGCGTAGCCGGCCGTGGGGCTGTCTGGTGGGGGCAGTTTTTTGGAAGCCTGCAGGCACTCTCCCCCACCTTGCCCTGCAGCCAGCAGGGTGTGGGTTTGTGGAGAGTTCTGCAGGAGCCCATGCCCGCGACGCCCGTATTGCAATCCAGCGATGCGGGCGCCGCCCGGTTGGGGCTTTGTCGGAGGGCAGTGGGAGCTGCTCTGGGGGCTTTAAGCCCCGGGAGTCGGAAAGAGGCCGTACTGGCGTGCCTTGCTGTCCATGGGTGGGTCTGCGGTGATGAGGTTCGTCCTATTTCCCGCTTTCCCACCCCGAGCCTGGATTTGCCGGGAAAAGTCGCAGAGTGTTTAGTGGGTATGCCCTTGAACGGCCTCTGATTAGCAGAGGCCCAATCCAGGGGAGAGCCCCACACTACCTGGTCGTCTCCCAGCGGCCGGGTGTGCATAAGGCGGCATTCACTCTGCGCGAACAAAAAAAAAAGATGGTTAGTAGAAAGGGTGGTTTGGAGGATGCCGATGTTTAAAAAAAACCCTGTATATAGGCCACAGCTAGGACCAAGTTGGTTTGGTCCTAGCCATAGAGTATAATAAACAGGAAAAGATATTTATTAATATCTTTGGGTCCTAGAGCCACCC
Source organism: Cnaphalocrocis medinalis (assembly GCA_014851415.1). Taxonomy (NCBI): domain Eukaryota; kingdom Metazoa; phylum Arthropoda; class Insecta; order Lepidoptera; family Crambidae; genus Cnaphalocrocis; species Cnaphalocrocis medinalis. The sequence goes on from JABMDO010001182.1 coordinate 14,736, forward strand.
ACAGCCAGTACCACGGAAGTATAAAGAAATAAAATGTCTATGGGTGTCGTCGACTGTCAGTTGTACGTAACGTAGTGATGTAAATATATTTCACAGAGTTATTGATTTTAATTTATAAAATCATGTGATAGTCATGTGAATATTTTTCAAGTGCGATCCAAAACATCAACACTCAAACTTACAAAGTAAGTTATAGTTATATAATATAATTGTCAAAAACTTTTTGCTGACAAAATGATGGTTTGAAACACTTTAAACACTGGCAGTCTTGTCTACAAAATACAAAATAATTATTTGCTATAAATAGGGTGGTTACATTACAATATGTGGGTGTTAAATAATTAATGTGCTTAAGACCTATTTAGCTATGAACATAGCATGCAAATTTATTTCTTACTTTTGAGAATGAAAACAGAAAGTAGGTGGTATCTATAATTTACGATCGATCTGTTTAGTATACGTAAAGGTAGTACATACTTGCAGACTTTACTACAAACAAATATTCTGAAACAAAACAATATACAGTAGTTACAATACACTAAGTATTTTCATTGTAGGAAAATAAATCTATGCATTTACTCGCGCAGCAAATATTATAACTTATATCTTACACTTCAAAAATTCATCCACTGAGTAAAATTGTGAGCTATTAAAAGTTTGCGTAAAGAATGTTTAAACTTGTGAAGTGGGAGTAATTTTATATGGTCAGGGATCTAGTTAGTGTATAAATGTGATGGGCAAGTCAAGTTTTCGAATTTCTTCAAGTTCAGTTTATGTTTGATGAGGGCTCTGCACTTGAATAAGTAGTCACATCGACTCTTTGGCTTTAGCTTAAAAAACATTTAGCTTATATTTGCTAAATCTTTAAACACATGAGTTCAGCGTTTTACTGAATTCAGCGGCTTTACCAATACCCACTTATTCAATAATTTACTTACACTATATAATTAGTCAAACAACTCCCAGGAAGAGCGTTACAATCCATATATATTTTTTTGTTATTTTGTATTATTTAGGTACCAAATAAAATTTTCTTCTTTCTTTCTATATAAGGAAATGCAGTGAAGTTTTTTTGAAGAGCTGTAATTAAACAAAAAAGGACCACACGCACGATTGTTTTCCTCTCACGCGCCAAGTTAATGTAGAATTCGCATGTAGCTTTGAAAAATCCATAGATGCATGTTCGTATTTGAACTACGATTCCCGTATGTTATTGGTAGGCCGGGTTTTCATTCACTGAGCTACGACCGCTTACTAGTATTTTTTAATACGAAATACATTATTTATGTAATTGTGATATTATATCACTATTCTAAAGTATTTGTTACGAACATCACTACAATACTGTCAATGTCAATATTCATAGTGACACTGACATTTTGTGGGATCGCGATTCGATGCTATCTTCATTCGTTTTATTAATTTTTGTGCAGCGGTTTCGTCAACTACATAGACTTGATTGGATGTATTTGTTTGATTTGAATAATATGCAGTGATCACAAAATGTTGGTGGCATTCGGACGTCGTATTAGTTTGATAGTTTTAGTGAATATAGTTTCTTGCGTGTTGTGTCTGCGGCAGTATGGACGCCAGGTGATACGTTGTACGTGGCAGGAGAGGAGCGAAACAATGATAAATTAACAAATATAAATAGATCTTCGGAAAACGAGGAGTACTCCCATCTAGAAAGAAGAAAACGTGATGCTGTTCCTTCGTCGACACCGACTCCCGCAACACAGATAAAAACATAAGTACATGGGTAACGATCTCTATTCCTTGTTAAGTCCAATAATATAGGACCCCTTTGTTGTTTTGATTTTAGTGCCGGGCTCGGGGAGGATTCTTCCGTAAGTCATGTTTATTTACCGAGCGCTTTCTATATTTATTGTCGCGGTGACGTCGTACTTTTTCTGTATCGATTTTAAAGAGCATTTCAAAGTTTAAAGCTGTAAGTACCTAAAATGTATATTCTTGTTTTAGTACTTATTTGTTGAAAACGATCACAGTTAATAGTTTCACAGAAACTTGTATGATACTAAACATTGATCAATTCTCTATCAATGTAAATAAAAAGGAAAATTACCTACATTACACATAGCTTAATAGGTATAACCAACTAACCTTAATTTCAATTGGCAAATCGGATGATCGTCTGCCCGAGGACATTATAGGCCTAAGAATCTCTATTAGATGTTTCGTTAAGTCTTTGGAGAGCCTATAATTGGCCTTAAATGCAGAGGGACGAAGCGAAAAAGCATCGTGTCGTTCTTCAACGACACAAGCTTCTTCATCGCTTCCTGTGTCGTCCTCACTCAAATACCCATTGTGTATAAAATATTCTTCTAAGTTCATTTTTTCGTGGCACCACGAACACTAAAAAAATCTAAATTGTACTAAAATGATGCAAATAATTAAGATTTGATTTGAGTTTTGCGTTTCGAAGGGTTATGTTTATTTTATTTGACGTGACTTGACGTAAATGCGACCACTCGCCTAGCGGAAACGAGTGGTTTACACCACTCGT
>JABMDO010001183.1:0-18161 GCA_014851415.1 Cnaphalocrocis medinalis
TCCAAGTAAATGGATTTTACAAGATGCAATACAATATTTCTAACACGCGACAAGTAACAATAATGTTAATAGGGTATTTGACAAAAAAAAATTATGTGTTTAATCAAAAGACCTCTCAATTTAAGAAACATTATTGAAAGAATTGCTCGATTCTGATTTGAATCACCTGAGATATCACAACTTTAAGAGCACATATTTTGGGCAAGCCCAAAAACGCTCTATACAAATGGCCCCAGGCAAGTGACGTCACACGCCCGTATCTTGTATGCGCGTCTAGTAAATTTTGTTTGGTAGCTATATCAAATGTTTCGTTTATGTAAATGGTTTCATAATAAAAGTTGGTGAAAAATGTACGGGTAGTTCGATGATATATATATATTTTTTTAATTTTATACTTTAAAAATAGACTTGCCCATGAAACTTTGAATGCTCATAAAACCAGCTAGACGTTATATTTTTAACTGAAAATGTTGGCCATTGGTTCTCATTTACCAGTATTTTGGAAAACTATAAATATTTTTTACTATATCGAGATTAGTCAAATACCCTATTATTGCTAAAAACGGCCACTATTCATTCGTATAGCCCCTTAACGGTCGGTCATTTCTCTGCTTTTGTCGCGGCGCGGTCGTTGGCTAATTGTCGCTCGTCTGTAAGCTACCTAATGCAACTTACCGGTAGAAAGATTTATACTTTGTAAAGTAATTATCTTTATCTGAATCACATTTTAGCGTGGCAACTGCAGCAACTATGTGTCTATATTTCCTTGATATGACCATTTTACAGTGATACACATGTAGGTAGGTAGTCAGTTATGCCCTTACTGACTTTGACTTTATCTGCCGGTGTGTCAAATGAAGTCAGTAGGTATTTTTTGTCTACTCTGGAGACACAATATTACGAATCGTAGGTGGATGACCTATTTGCGGATGAAATCACTCACCACCAGGGTGACGCTCGCCGTCCTATTAATTTAAAAAAAGCGCAAGTTGGAGAACCATTATAGTACTTCTATGAATATGAGAGCAACTGTTCAAAGTGTTGAATAATAAAATGATACCTACGCCCAGTAATTGGACATCATTATGCGGAATGACGACTTGGCACTAACAGATACACTTCATAATAAATGCATGTATTCAAATGTTGATTGATCTGGAATGTTCTCTGCATTATCACCGATTGATTTCTGATCAATTTCTGATTAATTCATTTAAGTGTTTCATATCGTCACGAATACTCGTAGGTGTCAAGACTGATGGACCAATAATTGGTCCTATTAGATAGTCACTAGGTAACAATTATTGTTAGTGACTCTATCTCATCTCATACGCCTAAGGTTCGATTCCCACCCTGTACAATGCTTCGTAGGATGAACACAGAACTGTCTGGGTGTATTAATGCACCTATTTAAGTATTGTAATGCGATTCCTCTTGTCCGACATCTGTAACTAAAGTGCTAAGCTTAAGCTAGTGCGGAATCAGGTTAATGTTATGATATTTTGCTTATTTCTGCCGGTAAGGTACCTATTTGTTTTTTGATCCTTCTTGACCTGGTCCATCCAGCGATATTTAAGGCGCCAACTGGGCGCTTCCCGGTAGATCGACCCAGGTAAGCCTTCTTGGCAGCACGATCCTCAATGTGACCGATCCAGCGCAGCTTCGCTGACTTTGTCCCGCCCATTATATTGGTTTGGCCACAAGCTCTTCGATTTCGGCGTTGAGGAGGCTACCTGTAAAAAAAGCGTTAGCAGATAATAAATAAATATAAATATATCTATTAAGTTTGCAGATATGTAGGTAGTCTATTATAGTTCCCCGTTTCCATATGTGATAAATATGAATGAGTTATGCTACAAAGTTGTCGATATTAAAATTCCATGATAATTCTATCAGAAGTCATATTGATCAGGAAACTGGAATGCCTGTTTAGGTTTACAAATTACGTGGAAAGCTCTGGTGTCATTCAAGGACATGTTTGCTGTCTATAACTTTTACTAGCTTTAATATTTTTTTTTATTTATCTGACAAGATCTTTAATGTCGTAAGGTCTAGACAGCAGACACAATAGAAAAACAATTGTTTCTGCCTTTTAAAAGGCGTTTGGGTCTTGGGCAGGCGGTGATTCCCAGCGTCAAAAAAAATACAATTCCTGATTGATGAATTACAATAAAAATAATTTATTTCATTTTATTCTGTACCTTTACTTTAAATATAATTAAGTCATTTATTAAACTCTAAATGAACATCAATACTATCAGTAATTTAATCTTTGGTCAGATATCTCTATGGTAAAGTAGTTTGCCCTTATAGGGCGCTACATTTATAGCTTTATAATGAGTATAAATCCATCCTATGTAACTGTAATGTGATACGCAATAAATGAATGGAATTATTTATAGTGTTGCCAGCAGCAAACCCATAACCACCAGTTCTTTAGAATTCAATTAATTATCTTATGAATTTCTATGTCATACTTATTAACTAAAGTGCATGAGTTATGACAATTAGGACAATGTATTGTTTCAAATTAAAACACGTTCTTAATGTTTATACTAAACCATGAGCTAAGCTAAGCTAACTTAGCTTGACTTGAGTTGGTATATAATATATTAGGTTAGGGTGACTGGTTCTGGGTGGGGAAGGAATAAGCCGGGCGTGCCTCTGGGGATCTTCTTGGAAAATACATCCCATAAAATTCCATCGCACCCTAGCAATGAGTGAGTAGGTATGTTATTTTCTCATCACCCAAAAAAAGGACGTGATGAGTGTAAACTCTCTACACATAGGATGGGTCATCAACATCAGCCCGGAAGTACTTACTGATAAGTTTTTTTTTTAATTTTTTTTTATGTGATAGGTAGCAGGCGAGCAGGCGGATCACCTGATGGTAAGCAATTGCCGCTGCCCATGGACACTTGCAACACCAGTGGAATTACAAGTGCGCTGCCAACCTTTTGTCCGCTTCCCCCCCGAGTGGGCCTACGGTACCCTCACTCACTCGGCCTAACTAACCTCACTAAGTATAAATAGGCCTCTTTGCTTCTTTGCCAAGCTTCTTTGATCCAAGTAGTACCCCCTATTTTCATAACATCATCGACCTATCGTGACGCAGGACGATCAGAATTTCGTTTACTTATTCTAGGGCACCATTCGATAAGGAGCTTGCTCCACCTGTCATCTCTTCGCCTAGCTAGATGCCCTCCCCAATTCCACTTGAGTTCCATCACTCTTACAAGGAATAGGATGTTTAGGAAGCCCTTAAATAGAACATCTTGACAGATAGAGCTCTCAATTTCCTATCAATAAATTTGAAATGCAAAACTTAATTGCATTTTTCGCATCATCTTGACAGATAGAGCTCTCAATTTCCTATCAATAAATTTGAAATGCAAACTTAATTGCATTTTTCGCATTAACCGATGTCATCTTATGTACAATCTGGTTAATAAACCTTATAAGTTCTAACAGCGATAGACTTGCTTTGTGCCAGTCGACAAGTGATCTTATAATGCAGATTTAACGATTATCGTTCCATATCTGGTCTGAATAATTATCACCTACTCGTTTTTTTGCAAGAATTTTCATTAGCTATTCAGGTAGGCGACCTTTGGTTTGTCTAGGCGCGCCTAGGGCTTAGGTCTAGAGCTCGGATGGCCTTCTAGGGCGGTATATATGCGCAGCCTTCCGCAGGGCAGGTACAGTTTGCACTAAGAAGGCATCTGAGCAGTTCTTGTGAGAAACCAACCAACTACCCTCAAAATGAAATACTTCGTGAGTATTTAATTTTTTAATTTGTAAAAAGTTTAGTGATGGAAAAAAGTTTTATTTCACCCCTCTTTTTTCAAGCCTAACTTTTTTTAAATTAAAAGCGTTTGTATTCCAATAAAAATGTAATAAGTAAGTATAGTCAATAGTTTCATTATTGCAGCGGTTCTCCGTTACAAAATAGGTTGGATTTTTAAAGTCCGCGTGTTTCAAACTTGATTAAAAAAAACGAAAAAGTATAAAAAAATTTTTTTTAAAAGAAAATTATTTTAATTGTCTTCGTTATCCGATCACGTAATAAACTATGGCGGTTTTGTGACTTTAAGACCTGGGCTGGCGAAATGCATCCCACAGTAAATCACCATTTCCCACTTATTCGTCCCCGGATGGCTAGACATGGCTCTTGACTGGGGGAGGCAGTATCAGGAACGCAGTGTAAGCAAGTCAACCACCTGAGGAGGGACGGGAAGTAAGTCTCTTTAACCCGTACTCATATCTATCCCTACCCCACTCTGGAGCGTCGCTGGGCCGTATTCATCGGTTTGTGGTCACCAATCTACATTAGGCAAGCGTGGTGTTTAAGCCTCATCTCATCGGACGAGTTCCTAGTAGAGATAGTAGCGATGACTTGATTTCTATGATGGAGGCCTTTTCCCTGCGTGTTTAGGCTGATACTTTACTTTTTTTACTCTTATTCCCAGGTGATCTTCCTTCTGTGCTGCGTGGCGTTCGCCACCGCCGCCCCCCAGCTGCTGACCTGGCCCGGGTACACTGCTGGCTTCGGATACGCCGGATATCCCGGCTACACCGCCCCCTTTTCTAGGGTATGTAACTCGCATAATATACCGAAACTTATATTATATACCGGGCAACAACTCATGCTAAGCATCACAGTTAATTACACAAATTTGGATGAACAAAGGCTCGGATCACCATATCTGAGGTACCCCGCAGCCCTCTAGTTAGAAAGCAAAAAAAAAACATGGGTACCACCAATTACGCCAATAGATGGCGCTGGGAGCCGATTACATCGTGCTTGGTTTTCCCTTTTCGGTTTACCTATAAGTCTTGACGTCGGGCATGTGATTAACCTATTTATAATTAGTAAAGATTACTATTGGCCCGAGGGCGGACTACGTTTTGCTACCTCACTTAGACTAGTACCAATAGATGGCGCTGGGAATCAATCATGGTAGGGTTCGTTTCAAAACTATATTTTTCTATAACAACTTCTATAGACAACCACAATGCATATACAATGTTACCTGAAAAGACAAATTAACATGAGTGCAATAAATGATTTGTATTTGTATTTATATTTAAGACCTGCGCGATGTAATCGACACCTAGTGCCATCTATCGGAAATGATTGGAACTAATAATTCAAATCTTCAAGAAACGAGCTTATATACCTTCCTAAAAGGCCGGCAACGCATCCGCACTCCTTCTGGTGTAGCTGATGTCCATGGGCGGCGGTGATCACTTACCATCAGGTGACCCGCTTGCTCGTTTGCCTTCCTATAATATAAAAAAAATAATAATAGCAAAACTAAGTTCCGAAACGAAATGAGGGCGGGCTGCTAGTTTTTTAACCTACTTATTGACTATAATATTGACTTTGGTTTCAGACTTTGGTAACCGGGCCGACGGTGGTGAACGGCTTCGGCGGCCGCTACGTCGCGCCCGGCTTCGTCTACTAACCGACCACGGCTCTCCTTCACTTCCGCTTGTAAATAATGACCTTTGTACAAATTAAAATGTATTCGTATCCGTTCTAATTTACGTCGTTTACTTTTTTTAAACCTGAAATGTAGGATTTTATTTTATTTTATCTGCAATATAGGTACAGTCGAGTTCAAAAATATGTATACACTTTAGGACCTTGTCACAATACATATTTTTAAGAAAATGGAAGTCGTTTTCTTATACATATTACTGTGACAAGGTCCTAAAGTGTATACATATTTTTGAACTCGACTGTACCTACAAAATACCCGTCTAACTGACTCAGTCAGTTGCAGAAACGATCTTTAAGGTACTGCATGTTTAATTTTAGGAGCGATGATAGCTGAGTGGATGAGAATGCGCCTTCCATTGGGGGTTCATGGTTCAAATCCGCCAAGCTTGTTCTTAACTATGGATTTCTTAAATCTATGCGCATTGTTTTGTCATTCTTATAGTTTTGCACTAATTGCACTTGTCCTGTTGAGTCTTAACAAACTTATACCTAGTAAGTACGGTGGCCAGAACATCAAGTTACTACAATCTGTCAAATTTCTTCAATCGAACCTCACTTTTATGTCAAACGTGTTTGGTTCAATCAAAGATTTTACACTATAACTAGATGGCGTACTCATTACTTGCATTCGAGCCTCGTGAGATGTACCTTTACTTGATTGGGGTCCTACTCTAATAAGGTGACCACACGATTTAGATTTTCGATTACAATTTATTGTTTGTCAAACTCAGTCCACCCACGTGGGAGTCGGACATCGCTTTCCTCTAGGAAACTTGTGAAGCCCATTCAAACTAGAAGGACTAGCACGAACGTTTCAAAGTATCGTTTGATTATTTATGAGCAATTTTGTATGAAAAAAACACAAAGTTCCAAATTAAAATTCCTTATTATGTATACGTACGATACGAAGAGACTACCGACTTTTCGAAAAGTTTGTGCTAGCCCTATTAGATTTTCTATTTACCTACCTATAATAATACACTCTGCGGCCACATTTAACCGGCCATAGCGTATTGTTCATACAAACGTACATACTTTACGATTTGAAGGTTCTATGGAGCAAGAATATTGACTAAAATTAATTTTTTTTCACAAACTCTTGGGGGAAACTGGGGACTCTTGATCCCCATTGTTAGTTCTATAAAAACAAATCGTACATAGGTAGGCAATTTTGTTAACTACTGTTCCTCATTATTTGATTCTTATATTTATTAGTGCTTCATATATATTTTTTTTGCATTTTCCCCAGAAGTTTCCAAAAGGATCAAGTGTCCCCTATTCTGGGAGACTTGATCCCAGTAACAGGTAGACTTGATCTTAGGGGATCAAATCTCTCTAATGCAAATTTGAAATAAATGAAAACCCGGTGTCTTTATAAAAGCATTATTTATTTAACAAAATATTAAATTTATATTGCTTTACATGTCTCACATGTCTCACTCAAGTTTAATTTCACATTGTCATCATATTTTTAGTCACATCTGTCTAATAACATTTTTAAAGTTACCTTTAAACATTATTAACCCAATTCGGAAATACTTACAACGGGAAAGATGGAAGGTACAGCCTTAACTTCCAACATTTCCTTGATGCGGCAGGATGGGTCTTGAAATCTTCACCTGTGAAGTGCAAGCCGCAAACAGCTGAATGTTTAGTGATTTTTCCCGGTATGACGGTAAGCCACCTTTTTTGAATTTCTTCAATTCTTTGGAAATCTGAAACAGTAAAAAATCCAGTCTTTAGATGACAAGCGAAATGGACACCCTACTCAATGCAAAAATAAAACTAACTAAATACTTACTTATGAAAGATACACCGCAACCTTTATATGATTCACTTTTGCATCCTATCACACAACAAGTGAGAACCATTATTAAATAAATAAGCACAATTTTTACACTTTATTTTTGTCGCCACAATAATATAATCTTTCAAATTATTTTTGCCGCCGCCATAATGGGTGATGTCCAGACGCCAAGTGTTTGCATATTTATTATAATTAAAACTACCATATCACCGACTCTTACATAAAACTAGTCGTTTATCATGGTTTAAAAATTAAAAAAATAAAAAGACATTATTAATTCCAACGTATCATTCCTTTAAATTATTCAATATTTTGAAAGTTCCCCAGAAGAGAAATATAAACTTTGCGTAAGTTATACCACAAAGGTTTTTTTTTATGATGGCAACCCATTAGACAAAGACATATTCCTGCAGATTGACATCTCGCTCGGCTCGATTTTCTGTAAAGCGATTTGGCATTTCAAAGTAATCCTTATTCTCACTGCATAGAATCGAAATTAACATTGCATTCATTTTCATAGTACACCATCTTGTTATAGTGTAAAATCTTTGGGTTCAATATCAACTGAGGCAGATTGTAGTAACTTGATGTGCTGGCCACTTTACATATTTTAAACCAAATCAAGGAAGTAGTTACTTTCTTAATTTGTTTTTAAATATATGTTTGACTTGGCAGTCTTACGTTTTTGACGGGACAAACCTAATGCAAAAAGTTTTGATATAACACGGTGGTCGAATTAATAACTCGAGTGGCTCGAAACAGTAATTGCCTCATTACAAATGTTGGGAAGAGCTAGTTAGGTAACGTAAATGTGTAAAACGGTGAGAAAGTCAGATTTGGCAGTGGAAACTTCTCATTGCGGTGACATCGGCCGTTCTGCATACATTAGTGCGCCTTGTAGGCAGGGTTGCCAAAAGATAGACTGGTGGATATTTTTAATTTCACATAAAATAAATAAGGATAAACATGCCACAATAGATCACAGCAGCAAAAATTAAATAATGGTAAACGGTAATTCGTATTTTTTTTTAATTATACGAATTAAAGTCCTTGAGTGGAGATCGCGACTCGGTAAACGTAGTGTTGGTAGTACGCCCTGCGACAAGATGGGATGATGACATTCGAAGGTTGGCTGGTGTGGGCTGGATGAGAGTGGCCGAAAATCCGGAGCGGTGGCGTGCATTAGGGGAGACCTATGTCCAGCAGTGGACGAGTGTAGGTTGCTGATGATGATTGTTCGCTTGCTTACTTACTTGTTACCTTACTAGTGATCAGTAGTAAATTTTGGCAATGGTCAAAAGCAACGGACCGGTTCCTTATGCCGGATGCGTTCTTTAGTGAGGAGTTTAAAACGGTGATTCACTACACTAGTTCCAAATAGAAGCCTTCAGTAAAAGGAAGCTACTGGGCTACTTTCAATTACCTGATGTGTCGTGCAATCTGGAGTGTTGCTAATGCGAAGAATGCTGTCGGGCAACATTTTATCTACTTTTTAGCTGTCCATTTTTTTCCATGTTAATTTTGAACAAGTTTGGAATGTAGATGTTTCAAGGTTTGTTTCTGGTACATCAGTAGCTACACACTTACATACAGGGTATATCTGTGAACATTTACATTGAACCACGTCATATACACGTATTCTGAAAAATATTTTGTTCTACAACTTTAGGAAATTCGTCGAAAAATTTCGTATGTAGATACAGCCGCATATCAGTGCGCCTGTACGTGCGAATGGGGTATGGGAAAAAAACCAAACATGTCCTAAATCGAAAACCATTTCGAGGCATTTGTCTTTCATACCATATTTTATTGCTTTTAAATTTGAAAGCATAAGATCAATGATATTTTCAATAAAATCGCGTTTGACCTTCATCTGACCCAAGGTCAGCAGAATTTTCAGTCATACTGCACTAACAAGATAAAATAATGCTACATTAGGCGACATCTACTGTGATTGACACTAAGTCTATCGGAAGAACCAACAGTTGGCGCTAGTTGTATTACAATAAAACCTTACCAGCCAGTTGACATTTATTTGAAAGGTGATATAAAATTGATTAGAGATAGCTCTCTGTTTTTTGTTTTGCCGGAATGTTGTCAGACAGTCATGTAAAATTCCCCCGATTAAAAGAGATTTTGCCCACAAATAACATTTTACATATAATTTATTTGCCACGATTTAGGGAAAAAGGCACGTGGTAACTATTAATATGGTGTAGCGCACTTGTGACGTCACAAATACGCGTGAATTTAAAATGTTTAAAAATTAATTAAAACATAACTACTGTCTTGATTACAAAAATATTCAAATTGATTACTCAAAATAGTAAAAGGTACCTATTGAAATAAAATATAAAAAAGATACCTAAACATTAGTTCCCATACCCCATTATACAAAACTGTCAAATTTCTTCAATCGACTCTCATCCAAAGATTTTACACTATAACAAGATGGCGCACTTATTACTTACATTCGAGCCTCGCGAGATGTCTATATATTGGTTAGCGTCCTACTCTAATAAGGTGACCACACGTTTTAGCGTTTCGATTACTATTATTGTAAGTCAAACTTAGACCACCCACGTGGGAGTCGGACATTGCGTTCTCTAGGAAACTCGTGAAGCCCATTCAAACTAGAAGGGCTAGCACGAACGTTTCAAAGTATCGTTTGAGTATTTATAAGCAATTTTGTAGAAAAAACACAAGTTCCAAATTAAAATTCCTTATTATGTATACGTACGATACGAAGAGACTACCGACTTTTCGAGAAGTTTGTGCTAGCCCTATTAGATTTTCTATTTACCTACCTATAATAATACACTCTGCGGCACATTTAACCGGCCATAGCGTATTATTCATACAAACGTACATACTTTACGATTTAATAAATTAAAAATAAAATAGATTTATTGCTACACTTTTTACGTAACATGACCTTTTTATGGTCGTCCATTATCATGCAATTTATTCGACCATAAAAACTCTCCGATTTGTCCAAAAAAAATAAAAAAGTAAATCCGTCTTTAGATGACAAGCGAAATGGACACCCTACTCAATGCAAAAAAAAATCTTTGACTAAATACTTACTTATGAAAAATACACCGCAACCTTTATAAGATTCACTTTTGTATCCTATCACACAACAAGTGAGAACCATTACAAATAAATAATCACAATTTTTACACGTTATTTTTGTCGTCACAATAATACAAACTTTCAAATTATTTTTTCCGCCGCCATAATGGTGATGTCGAGACGCCAAGTGTTGCATATTGATTATAATTAAAACTACCATATCACCGACTTTTACATAAAAACAGTCGTTTATCATGGTTTAAAATAAAATAAATAAATAAGACATTATTAATTCCAACGTATCATTCCTTTAAATTATTAAATATTTTGAAAGTTCCCCAGAAGAAGAAATATAAACATTGCTTAAGTTATACCACAAAGGTTTTTTTTATGATGGCAACCCATTAGACAAGGACATCATCCTATATAGCGACATCTCGCTCGGCTCGATTTTCTGTAAAGCAATTTGGCATTTCAAAGTAATCTTTATTCTCACTGCATAGAGTCGAAATTAACATTGCATTCATTTTCATAGTGCACCATCTTGTTTTATATCCAATATCTTTGCTCTCATCTTAATGGAATACACATTTGGCTGAATATCAATTGAGGAAATTTGATAGGTTGTGGTAATGTGCCTGACGTGTGGCTGACTGTACCTTATTGATTTAAATTTTCCGTTCATAAATTCTCAGTGTCAACGTCAATACGAATTAATTGTTTTGTTAGTATGTAATATGCTATTTTACGTGTGTATGTTGTCTCAATTTATCTATAATATTTTATAATATCCATCTACCTACCTATAAAGATAGGAAACACATCAAACCATACATCGCGGCAGCCCCAAGTCGATTTCCGCGTAGTTGTTGCCCGTAATTTATATCAAGCCACACACAGAGGCAATAACAGACTAGCTTCCGAGATATAACCTTTCCAATACCTTTCTCGGTCGCTCGGTCCCTTGCTTATGTAACTGGATGACACAAGGCGCGGTTAGGGTTGCTAACGTTGAAAAACAAAAATAAATAAATGTAAAGAAATTTCGCATCAATCTTGAGATCGATTTGAGTTAGATCTTGCTCCGTTGTCCAATCCCTTGCTTATGTATCTGGATGTCATAAGACGGGGCTAGGGCTGTCAGCAGTGCCAGCTCTGGAAACAAAAATATTAATTAAATTCAAATAACATCTCATATGATTTCGTATCGAGATGTTTTAACGGTTGTAATATTGATGTCAGATGACTGAGGAAAAATCTGGATAGACTGGATAAATCGATCATTTTAGTTATAAACCTCCCGTGAACTTTGGCAAGCTACTTATAGCAAATTCTACATAATATTCTGTATTGCATAGAAACCGAATAAATGTGTAATACAATAGTCAGTATCTATAATAAAGATAAGTTACTTGTTGTTATAGGACACTATAATCTATACCGACACCGACTAATCTTCTATGCAAACTGAAAAGGCGAAACACTAGCGCGGGGCAATAGATACCTAACGCCATCTGTTGGTTTTGTCTATAACTAAGAGAAAGATTAGGTCCCTAAATGAAGTGAGGGCGGGCGACTAGTAGGAAATAAGCAGGTGAAGTGGTAATCAGCACAAATGGCAAGCTAAATACGGTAAATTTAAAAAGCCTAACATAGTCCGGACAGGCAGCAAAATGCCTGGCAGCCCTAAGCAGGGTTATGAAGAGGTACCTCTATACGGAATTATGTCATCAGCACAATCCCAACCACTCACCACCGAAGTGACCGAAGGACCAGTTTCGCAATAGGTGGCTTATCTGACAGATGTTTGACATTACCTGTCATAGGAAATGTCACAAGTGTGTCAATTTAACTGTCAGAACTCAGTACTCGGATTAGCTAAGTACTAAAACTAATCCAAGAGTGATAAACTGGGAAGTTTTAAGTCAGCTTTCGTTAAGCTTTGACCTTTTTTGTTCTGTGTGTGTGTGTGTGTTAAGTCTGTCTTCGGTACCATCATAGAACACCTCGATCCTATGGCTCTATATTAAACTAAATTTATAAATTGAATGAGAGGATTTTCTGTTATTTCACCAAAATATGTTCAACAAAGTGTTTTCAAATTTCAGGCCGCGTTGATAATGTTATGATCTATTATCATCTGTCTCTTTTTGACAAAAACAGTGTCCTTAAGATGGTCTCTTCTCTTTCCTATGCTTTATTGATCTTTTAGCAGGGCAGCATCCTAAGTCTATGCGATAGACTGGATAGACTGAATGGTAGGTAGGTACGGGCTGAAACAAAAGTTAGGTAACAAATATTACGACGTGCGATTCAAACAATTGAGGAATTACATAACTCAAATTTCGTTCGATTCTGTTTAGGTTATTTTTCAAATTTACCAATAGTAATCATAACAATATAGTTTCTATTAAAATATTTTTCGTCCAAATAGTTACCTTATAGATAATTCAATACTGAACTAGACATACGATAGGTAGGTAATAATAACTGATGTAATAATTTAATAGAATTCAAGCTGTTACATTTCTTTACATTCGAATCTACTCCCTATCGAAACCCACTTTTTAAGATTGCTACTCTCTCTCATTTTATATCTTACTGGTCAGAAATTAAGATTGAATTTCAAATATTAAAGTGTTCGGCAAACCGCCTCTAGCTTATTATCTGGCCATGCTGGACGCGTTTAGGTCTTTTTGTCGAAATACTTTTACTATCACTTGCTCCTACGCATGGTACAAGTTGGTGATATAACCGATATTGAGGATAAACTTACTAATGTTTCAAGTACTTACGTTATTTTATTTACTTGATATACTTAGAAGGCGACGGGTGGAACACTTGGTTGGTTGGTTGGGTTGGTACTGGTTGGTACCAATTTTCCCTTCGCCCTGGATTGGGCCTCCAGTGCCTTCACTCACTCGCAGATACACAACACACACAGGTACTTCTTCACACCGGTTTTCCGTGAAGAGTAGGTATCACTCCGACCGAAGGGTCTGGCCCTTGATGCCATACATCATGAGAGCGTTGTTTGTAAAAAGTAGTACTAAAATATTTTGCAAATTCGGAATGTATGTACGAGTACCTAAACTATGAATTAAGGTCGAAAATAAAATATGTACAGTCAGCCACACATCAGGTTACCACAACCTGTCAAATTTTCTCAATCGATATTAAACCTAATGTGTATGACTGTAAGATGAGAGTCGATCGAAGAAATTTGACAGTTTTGTATACTTTGATGTGTGGCTGTACGTACCTACTAAGTGCATTTTGTTTTCAAACTCTAACTCTATATACTCGTATCTAATAGGTTAACTGTTAAACTAACTATAGGTAATAACAGCGCTGTTGGGATATTTTTTTCAAACGCTTTCAATATGAAATTGTGAATCTAGCTTAGACATTATATCGATAGGAAATACCAATCACATCAAATATCACGGAACAAATCAATGCAGACCGAAATAGCCTACCTAGATTGACAAATATTAGACACGGTTAAAGAAAACGCGAGCGAAAGCCGCCGGTGACAGCTGGTGACAGTGACCGACCGAGCGCGACCTGATGGCTGACACAATAATGCGTCACAAAGTGCCCACAAAGCTCGGTCACGCCGTGTCTGATCTCGACACGAGATATCAGGGATCCTAGCACGAACCTTTCAAAGAAATCGTAACATTAATATTGCACATTTATTGTCGTGGGACTGTAGTTTGCTGGGTTGATGATGCTAATAAAAAACCGATATCAGCAGAAAACTGGTGTATTTTTCCTCTACGTTATCATACAAACACTGACAAGACGTAAAGTAAAAACAAAACATGAATACCTAGGTATATCAAAACGGTAAAAAACATAAACAATATACCTAAAATCGACGACCCGTTTAGCGCAATGGTTTGAGCGCCGGTTGAGACGTAAGGGTCGCGGGTTCGATTCCCGCACCAACACAAATGTTTGTTGATGAAACAGATATGTGTGTTGGGTCTGGGTGTTTGTAGTACCTTCGTTGTTTCTGGTTTCCATAGTACAAGGGAAAACCTTAGTTTGGGGCCAGGACAATGTATGTGATGTTGTCTCAATTTAAAAGGAGGCTAGTCCCGCCGTGTCGATCCTCAACAACACTCTACGTTGACGCTAAGCCTAAGTACTCAGCACGAAGTTCCTTCGTGGAAGTATCCAATCGTATATATTTTTTTAATGTGGCAGACGAGCAGACGGATCTCTTGATGGTCGTATTGACACGTACCCTGGTGCGCGATCCCACGGACGGAGCGCCGGGAGTCCGATTACCGTAGGATGACTATTATATACTTACGATAGGTACTAATCCTTTCTGACGTCTGTGCTGTTGATTTTAATTATGCTTACGTACGATAGAGAGATCGCCTTACGTTTACGCTACGATTCCATTGAAATGTTCGTGCTAGGCCCTCTAGTAAATCACAGGACGAGTGTACTAAGGACGGTTGTAGATTAGCGTTTTTTTTAAACACAGGCACAAATCAAATAGCCAATTTAAGTGAATGAGTGTCCGAATATTGCGGGTGTACATGGACGGCGGCAGTCGCTTACCATCAGATAAATACTACAACTGTTATAATATTTGTACCAAGAAATTATGAAGCAAGGGTGTATTTAATTTTACTATCCAACATTGCATTGACCATTATCTCATCTAATGCATAAGGAATTGTAATCCAAAAAGGTGTTATCGTGATCGAGGTAATAAGTTGTGGCAAAGACTTTGGCGTCTCTTGTTTCATGAAGCATGAAATATAGAGCGCGTGCAAGCTTACGCCAGAGCTAGTGTTGCTGCACTATCGATAACTATTTAGGATATCGATAAAAATTACATAGTATTTCCGAATGCAATATCTAGTATTTCGATAATAAAATTGGCGCAATACTATTGATAACGCCAAACTACCGATAGTTGAAGGTCTACCTATCGACAGTATTGTGATGTCTCACAGACAACCAATACATATTCGACCATCGATATTGGAAAAATATCGATAAAATTTACACTAATGATTGCATTTGCTCAATTCTGTCGGTCATTGATAGGTAGGTATCGGTCGTTAACGATCTATAGTATTGGCGTTATCAATAGTGTTGCAAATTTCCCTATCGGTAGGTACTATCTATAAGTATCAATACCATTGACAAGTGGCAACACTATCGATACTATTGATTTTTTATCATCGATAGTGGAATATCGAAAGCCAACACCAAAGAAGTCTCGTTAGAAACCAAAGCGCAAAAAACGCTAATCTAAAACGCCTCCTAGCATTCTAAGAGGTGCTATTGTTCTTCAAAGTTGCTCATGGTTGATTAGCCCGAGATCTGGTCATTTATTTATTTATTTATTTATTATTTATTGGTATAAGGACACATTACAGATAACAGTTAAAAAAAAAAACAAAACATTTGAGCCAGTAGCTTAAACTGAACTATTACCTAAAAGCTACATCCCTGACATGGGTAGGTAAGTTATTAACTTACAAAACAATAAAAGGTCGTGAAACATTAGTGCCCTAGGCTAAGGGCCAGCGGCCGTAGCGTGGGTGTCGGCCCGCCCGGGGCGGAAGACAATTTTGCCGCCCTCCTTATTTAGATATTTCAATTTAATGTATACTATACATTACATAACATACATTTAAATAAAAAAGTTTATCTAAGTTTTACAATATCTTTATTATACATTGATACATTTTTATAACAGGTACACTCAAGAACGCGTCAACCTATACACTTTGGACTTTGCACCATTCTTATTAACAAACGCATAAGATCGAAACTTGAACTGCGAGTGTATAGCTTGATGTGAACTCGACTGTACAATACCTATCACCGCAGATTAGGTACAGCTGTCGATCGTCAGATTGACAAATTAAATAATTGGAGAGTTGATTATAAAACGCAAATATTTTTTTAATAAAAACTAGAACTATACCTACTATTATAATAAAGACTTTGCTCTTAAAAAAAGTAGGCGTCAAAGTAAATTTATACGTCCACAATTTTTTAAAGAGCAATGTCTTTAATTGCACCGTCAATGTCTATAGCATCACACATTTCTTGCTCAATAGACAAGATACCCAAATTAGTTAGTCTTAAAGTACCTACTCATGGTTGATCTTAAATAATTTTAATCAACTTCAATTTTGAAAAACTTCTCTCACAGCTGGCATTGCTTATGGCAACTGTGAAAAATATTCGTAGCATTATTAAAATATTGACCAGAGCATCTTCCAGCTTGGACTCCACGATAAATTTCAATAATTCAAGTGAGTCTGCATTAATTAATTTATTTTCGTTACCTGTAGCAACAACGAAAGTCCGTAGTCGAAGTCGTTCCAGCTTGAAATCCTGCTCGTCAATTTCGACAGATGCGTAGTCTAGATTAAATTTAGTGTCGTCTGGATCTAATAATATAGCCGGCGATAGATAAGCTAACTTATCTGTTAAATTCTGTAGCTGCTGAAAACGCTCACGAATTTCTACAATGATTCTATCTAACGAAGAAAACAGCTTTCGTCTCAACTCATTTTCACAAGACAAGTCAGCATCCCTAGATCCGTCATCAAAAATATGCCTTCTTCTTATATGCGCCTCTGAGGTTCTATGGAAATTCCGAGTTCTTCACACATATTTTTTGCATAACTTACAGCGCCATCTGCCCATTCCTCTCGTTTCTCTATCAATATTATCTGCAAAGCATTTACTTTCTGAGCGCACAATCTTAGGTCAAGTCCCTTTGTTTTCAATCGGTCCTTTGTAGTTGCGTTAAAATATGATATGGTTCAAATATTTTTATTATTTATTGTGAAATTTTGCCGCCCCCTAAAATGTGCCGCCCGGGGCGGGCCGCCCCTGCCGCCCCCACTACGCTACGCCACTGCTAAGGGCTAAACTTATCTAAACTTATCATTAACAATCATTGAGGGCCCTAAGAGCCCTCTTGAAAACATATTTATTTGTACTGAAAATATCAATATCATGACTTTGAGATATATCGTTGTATGGCGACACATCCGAACTATAGGATTATAAAACGACGTATTATTTCTATATACCTGGAGTGAAAATAACTTATGATTACGTGTTCTATTATAAGTGTTAAACTTTAACGCTGATAGGAGTGGTGGAGAATCTATAATTGAATTGACGATCTTGTGCAAATATATAAGTCCTGCTAGCTTCCGTCTAGCTTCCAATGTGATCATATTGAATTTTTTCAATCTACTCTGGTATGTGCCCAAAGTTCGGTAGAAGCCCTGCCTGAAAGAGAGTATTCTAAGGAATCTTTTCTGTAAGGATTCAATGCGCAGACTATGGACAGAGTAAAAAGGTGACCAAACAACGGATCCATACTCTAATTACTTCTAACAAGTGTGCTGTATAAGTATATTATAGTGTTAGGCTTCTTAAAAGCTCTTGTATTCCTTAGGAAAACATAAAAAAATAATATTTGTAAATGCTCCTCTTCTACTCTTTCATAATTGTAACAGTCGGTCGCTAAATAATTGATTTTTATGAAATTAGGTTTAAAGAGGGAATCACACACAAAAAAAATTATCGATAAGGGTAGTCGATAAAATATTACACTGCACTAGTGTTAAAGTAAATTTTCACACACTAGCGGCCGCCCGCGACTTCGTCCGCGTGGAAAAGTTTAAAAGCTTTTCACCCCCCTTTTAACCCCTTACAGCCCCTTTTCGCAATAAAAAGTAGCCTATGTTCTTTCTCGGGTCTAGATCA
>JABMDO010001184.1:0-17080 GCA_014851415.1 Cnaphalocrocis medinalis
GGGGTAGGGAGGCCTTTGCCCAGCAGTGGGACACGACGGACTTTTAAAAATAATAATAATAATTCAAGATGACCTTACTGCGCCTGATAGTAGGCGGCCGTGTGATCTACATATGAGATTGACACTTGATAGGCACAAAAGAACAGACATAAAGTACCTATTGACTCTGTGACTCTCGCGCTTAAGGCCTGCTGATATGCCGTTTTACGCCCCGCTTAAAAATGATATCAATAATATGATATAAAATAAATTAATGATAAAATAAATTCCAAAAATGAGCCTTGCGAATTTTTAATTAGCTCTCGAGTGTCAGGTGATCCGTCTGTTCGACTGCCAGCTATCATTAAAAAAAAAGCATTAGTAAGTATACGAGACAAACTGTTCAGAGATTACCGTAGCCTATGGACGCTAGAAACTCTAAAAATGTGTTACATACCTATAGACGGTACCGAAAGTACAGCTGGCGGCACGAAATTATGGTGATGACCGTTATTTTGCGCACTTGTAAAAAATAAGACTTTCTATAAAAATTGGTTTCTGCGTACTCAAGGTCTTAACTGCTGTTTTGTGCCGTAGACTATATTAATAATCTTGGACTCTTTTTTGAAGATGCCTATACAGTAGCCCGGTAGTCCCTTGGGATGACCTCTAAAATTGCCCAGCAGCCGTACCGTGTGTAGTATAATATGGGTTCAATATATGAGGGCGAACGTCCTATCGATAGCGAGCTAGACAGTGGGGTGGTCACTTTTCTTTATAGCTACCCATGGGAGAGCCACGCTTCGGCATGAATGGGCCGGTTCGACCGGAGTGTAACACGTCGGCCTCATAGACAACCGGCGTGATGCAGCACCTGCGCTGTGTTTCATCGATTGAGTGAGGGTACCAGAGGGCTCATTGAGGGTAAAAGCCAAGGGGGTTGCAGGTAAAAACTATAATGAGGTGAGAAAAATAAAAAGTGAGGATCCAAAGTGAGCATTTTTTATCTAAAACAATACTGTATGATTCCATTTCTTTGCACGCAAGTGTATAAATAAACGAGCATTTGACCAAACATTGATCGCAGTTCACACAAAATATATCGGACGGATCTGTCCGCACGTGTACGCACCCCCCTCCCCCCTGGTTTAGGGGGTGGGGGGACGATGAGGCTCGAGGTGAATCGAACACGTTCACAGGTTAGGTTGATTCACATTTATATGACTGGGCCGTAAGAGCTATTGGTAGTGACCCTTTCTTAAGAGCGGTTGGTTGGTTTGGTAGCGCCGCCATTTGTTTTTTATTAATTGTGATGAATTTGATTTTATTTCTTAAAATCTCTTTTTTGCCTACCGGAAAAATAAGCTTTTGAAGCTTCGAATGGTATGTGAAAAGTCGCCCCTTTTAAAAATAACGAATGATTATAGTTTTATTGCACATTATTATGCAAACAATTTGTTAAACGATACAGTTCAATTGTTCTTACAACACACGATGATACCTTACTGAAATGATGGCATTTCGATGCATTATTTGGGACTGAGATCCCTCGCTACATTGGGGCACAGTATGTATTTTCTTAGATGTTGGTATTAGCATACTGTGACAATAAGGTGGAGGCGGTATTGGATTGAAATATCTTTTATTGCTTTTCTGAAATTAATAGGTTAGTTCACTCTCTAGCTACGATAACCTGGGAGGACATTCCCTCCAAGTCCCTACTATAACGTGAGGTCTTACTCTACTCCTCGCGATAACTCTAATCCGAATGCGCTCCCGGGAGCGTGTCTGTTTATTTTTCAATGCATGACAGATTCCCATTATAAAATCAGCCATAAACGGCGGCCAGTATCAAAGGAGTTTACCATCGTTACAATACCTACATCTAATAAGTGTGTGCATCAGGGGTCTGCATTCGGTGATTATGTGTATATCTAATGGTTTCATCCGCCTCGTAACACGTTCTGCACATTTTATTGTCGCTCAGTTCAATAGTGGCCATATGCTTGCTAGATACCGTAATGGAGGTATATTTAATACTATACATTATAGTAAAACCACACAAATAAAATGAGACAAGGGGAGGGAAATCGGTGAGTAATATCGCATCGCATTCATTCATCATTAAACTCGAGTCGAGTCACCCCACGTCACTGGAAAACACGCATTTTTCCACAAAAAGTATCCCAGCCCTATACCCCAAGCCTATCCACAAACAATATACAGCCATTTCGCTCGCACCGACCGCTTACGCTCTTCCCTCGAAGGCCATTCACGCTCGTTTCCCCATCTCCCCAATCCAAATCCTACCTTACCTTAACGAAGTAAAATTCATAATCGCTTGCCCAACGGCCCGCAGTTACACCCATCTCACAGCGTCAAGATGGGAATCCGAGAGAGTACTTATTACGAGACGCTCTGTCTGAGATGGAAACGTGAAAGGCATTTTCATTCTTATTGTTATTCTATTTTAGGTTTTTTTTTGCTTGGAAAGGCACTCGAGGTTGGGTACCTTGTATCGCGAAGTTGAATCGTTTTTCGGATAAGTCGATTCATCTTGTCGGGTTTGGGATTCGGCAGGCATGGAGCGGTTTTAGTTCGGTTATCTGTTCGTTCATACCGTTCTGAGGGATTAAGGATGGGTGTTTGACCTCAATTTCACCTGATGTAATAAATATGAAACTCAGAAGGAAGATGTTTACTTGAATTGAGAGTATGTTTCGTCATGATTGTGCAGAGGGGTCGTCTGTGAAAGACACATGCTAAAGGAGGTTAGGGGAGACAGTTAAATGTAAGGCCGAGATGCGCTATCTCGGCCTCACCCTGGATCCTCGGTGGCAGTTTGGCCTGCACTTTAGCAGGCTGTCACCGAGGCTCCTCAGGGCAGCAGACACGCTGTCGTGGCTGCTGCCGAACCTGGGCGGACCAGGCTCCAGGTGCCGGCGTCTCTATGCCGGCATCCTGAGATCGATGGCGCTCTACGGAGCGCCGGTCTGGTCGGACTCCCTGGCGAGAGGGGAAAACCTTCCCTACTTGCGGGGGCCTCAGCGAGCAATAGCGCAGCGGGTCGCTCGAGCTTACCGTACGGTAAGTTTCGACGTGGCCTGCTTGCTCGCCGAGACCCCTCCGTGGGAGTCGGACGCTGTGGTTCTCTCCGCCGTGTATGACTATACGGCGGAGAAGCGGGCACGAGGGGAGTCCTTCTGCCCCGTCGAGCGGGAGGCCGTACGGAAGGAGGCCCGGCAGGTCCTCCTGAGGCGATGGTCGGAGCACCTCGTCCTCACCCGTTACGGCCGGAGAACGCTCGACGCGCTCGCCCCGGTCTTGGACCGGTGGCTTGAGCGGAGCCACGGCGTCGTCTCCTTCCGGATGGTGCAGGTAATGACCGGGCATGGTTGCTTCGGTTATTACCTGCACAAGATCCGCCGGGAGGAGACGCCTTCCTGCCACGCGTGCGGCGCTGTGGAGGACACGGCGCAACACACCCTAGCGGTGTGTGCGTCGTGGGCTCCGCAGCGTTACGCACTGGTGGCGAGGGTCGGCCAGGACCTCTCACTGGCTAGTATAGTGAGAGCTATGCTAGCGAGTGAAGAGGCCTGGAAGGCCTTCGCTGCTTTCTGCGAGCACGTGATGGCAGCGAAGGAGGCGGCGGAGCGCGAGCGAGAGGCAGATCCACTCGCCCCCGCGCTTCGAAGGGCAAGGAGGGGGAGGAGACGACGCCAATATGTGCGTCTCCTACCTCTCCATAGAGGGGGTCCGCTGGCGGGTGGTACGGGGGTACCACCGCCGGCATTGCACGGACACCCTCCGCAGCCCGGTGGGGACGGCTCGACTCTCTCGGCTGTCCCCTCCCACCCCCCCGACCCCGGGGGGAGTTCCGCCGTGCCCGCCGTGTAGGCGGGCCCCGTCCGGAAGATGTCGTGGTGCTAGGCTCCGTGTCGCGGACCCATGACATCTTCCAAGATGGACGATGAGGGAGAGTCCCAGGGGTTTTAGTCGGTAAACCCCCGCCTTCAGCGGGGGGAGTCCGACATAACCCGTCCACCCCCCGGTGGACGGGTATGCGTAACGCATTTCCCCTGGGTCAACAAAAAAAAAAAAAAAAGACAGTTAAATGTACATTGGTTAAAATTAAATTAGAGGTATGTTTCGTTAATTTAAATTTAAGCTCACTTGGTTTGCTATTTAAGGTCAACGACCTGAAACATTACAAATAAAAATGCGCCCGCCAAATTTCGCAATTTCAGAAATGTTCTATGCGTGTAAAATACATACTTTAAAAATAAAGCAAGTACTGAAGTAAGTAAACGTAAAGTTAAGTACCTATCAGCCTGTACTATACTGTCAGTGGCAAAGGCCTCCATCATAGAAATCAAGTCATCGCTACTATATAATGGTATTAGGCTTAATCACCACGCTTGCCTAATGCAGATTAGTGATCACAAACCCGAGCTACGAAAAATTCGAAACATACTTTTGCTCGATCCAGAAATGTTATTTAATCTTAAGGATACGACTGCTTACGTAAGTAGGTAGGTAAAACATTTTATTTAGTATCACTTTTATTGATTTTAATCAATTTCCAAGCGCCAGACTTCGTCAATAATTGCACGTTTAAATCTGGATGTTACGTTTAATTTTTTTTTAGAAACTTATTTTATTTTAACTTGGTAATTAAAAATAAAATAACTATCAAAAAAAAAAGGTGACGATAAATTGAAATAAAACTGTTCCAGTTTTCTGACACTTTGCTACGGCCGTCCTACAGTTACTGAGCCAAGCTTCTACGAAACTGCTACGGATTACTACGAATTCACTACATTGTAGCAAAAAGCTCTACGAATTCATCCTTCCATACTTAATACTTAATATTATAAATGCGAAAGTAACTCTGTCTGTCTGTCTGTCTGCTACTCTTTCATGCCAAAACTACTCAACGGATTTAAATGAAATTTGGTATACAGATAATCTAGACCCTGAGAAAGGACATAGGCTACTTTTTATCGCGAAAAGGGGGTTGTAAGGGGTTGAAAGGGAGGTAAAAAGTTACTTTTCCACGCGGACAGAGTCGCGGCCGGCCGCTAGTATAATATAATATTTCACGCTAAGCGTTTCGTGGCTCACATGATGGAGATCAACGCTTTATAAAGCAGCTGGGTGATTTTCCCAAGTACCGTATCAATACCGGTGGCATGTATTTTGAGCTGTCTTTTCTCCTTTACATAAAAACCAGTTTTATAGCTTATTGAGATTAAGTTAACTGTCATATTTATAGACTGTAAGTTAGTGGTGGAATAATATATTTTTTTATAATGCCAATTTTGTTACTGTTTCTAAGTCCGGTGGTGCAATCCCGGTGGCGAAAATGTATGTAAAGTGGTTTTAAAAATTCGCCACCGTAATTAGGTTTGTTGAAATTCACCCAGCTGTAGAACCTTTGATCATAATTATAATGATCTCTTGATATAGCGTGATCGCGCTAAAAGTGTCAAATTGAAGGCTCCGGAATCGTTGCGGCTGGCTGGGGACCGTAGACAGTGGCGTGATAGAAAAAAGGCCAATACTCAGCAGTGGGTGGATATGGGCTGATATGATGATGGTGATAATAAATTCGGAATGTGTTGAATGTTTTAAGAGTATTATTTATACTTTTATTACTACTTATCTACTCTTTAATTCTTACGGAACCTAACTCCATCAAAGATTCAACTCGTTCGGAGCAGATTTTGGATCTTTGCCCCTTATTTAGTTAACAATGTTCGCAATTGTACGTAGAGACTGAAGTTCAGGGGTCGATTATTTCTCCCCATTATCGAGCTAACTTGAAACGT
Source organism: Cnaphalocrocis medinalis (assembly GCA_014851415.1). Taxonomy (NCBI): domain Eukaryota; kingdom Metazoa; phylum Arthropoda; class Insecta; order Lepidoptera; family Crambidae; genus Cnaphalocrocis; species Cnaphalocrocis medinalis. Next base: position 5,811 of record JABMDO010001184.1, read on the forward strand.
CTCGCTGTTTTCCATTTCGTTATAAGACACTCTGACAATTTGCAATCTTGTTTTCATAAAAAAAAAATGTTTTAAAACTGAGACTTTTATGAGACTTTTATGTGATACTCTTAGGTGGCAGATAAGCAGATGGATCACATGATGGCAAGCGATTCCTGGCCCATAGACGCTGGCAACCATCAAACCTACCTTCTTCCCTGATCACAAATCGATTGATTCTAAGCAAACGATAGATTAAACGTCTAAACTCATTCTGAAAAAAAAAAAATTAACGAATATTTTTAAGAACGAAGCGTTCAAAGTTTGTGTGCAAATATAGTGAAAGAAAGAAAGAAAGAAGAAATGTTTATTTGGAACCAAAAATTTACGAAACATAAACAAAACAACAGCCATAACTTATTTAAACTACAAAATACTGACTTTAATTATGTAGCCACCATAAGGCGAGTGCATACACGCTAACAAATCTTAGCATGGTTCGGCATAAACCACATATATAGACTACACACATGTGGAAGAAACACGAATGTGTACTGTGTAGGTCAAAGAACTCTTCGATATCCAGAACAGCTAGATCCAACTTTTTTCGTTTCGTACCAACGGGTATTAAATTTCAAACAACATTGTCAGCCTTAGCAGAACCCTGTCTTTTCCTCCTTATTACGACCCGTCACAAAAAATACAATAACCATTACACTCTTATATGAAAACTGACAGCGGTGCACACACGAAGGAATGCCATAAAAAGAATTGTCCACACTCCGAAATTTCATTTCGCGTGAAAACACTCCCAACCAATTTTCGGCAGTAACAATAGCACTTAATAATAAAACAGTGTATAACACCGCAAAATAGAAACGGTAAAACCGACACGAGCTCGCTGACATAAAAGGAGTTTCCTGTCTGCATACAAAGTTGTAACAATCGAGGCGCAACACAAAGACGTATGTCCTTCCCTTTCACGCGGGAGACACGGGCATAATGCCTTCTCGCTCGCTGACACGTCCTTCCTTTCACGAGACGTAGAGTACGGATGGACAGAAGCGATAGTATGGTAGGGTTGTCACTGTCACGTTATGTTGAGATCGCCAGTCAATAGTATCGGAACTATTGTGAGCAATCTACCGTGAAATATGAATGGCGATCTTGAATAGTGTTTGTGCAAAGGTTAGTCGGTTCGGAGAAATATGCAAGGGTCAAGTTATTTTTGCCCATTTGTTCACCTTAAGAGTTCTAGTGAATAGTTTTTATGAAAATAAAGTTTAAAAGCAATTTTCGGAGCTATGTGTATTAATGTTGAGTATTAATTATTCAAAAACAAAAAGTACCTATGTTTCGAATTTTTCAAACATAGCTCGGGTTTGTGATCACCAATCCGCATTAGGCAAGCGTGGTGATTAAGCCTAATCCCATCATAGTAGCGATAACTTGATTTCTATGATGGAGGCCTTTGCCCTGTAGTGGGACAGTATATAGGCTGATACTTTACTTTACTTTTTACTTTATTAATTATTATTTTGCAGAGTAGAACTAATATAGCTGTTAAGGTAATTAGATGTGATTTTTATAAACAATTATTATACATGCAATTTATAATCAGGTTACTGCAAAGCTGTGAACATAAGCAATTCTCCTTCATTTGATAACCCTATAAAAATCCCCTCATCAAGAAAAAAAAGGTTTTACTTTAAGTCCCCAGAGGGTGCTGTAGTACATTTAAAGTGACGTTTCAAAGCAGATTCAATATAATAAAAAAATAAATTCTAACTGGCATACAATCGTAGCTAACCTTAAAATATTTATATATTAAGCGGCTATTTTCTTGTCTTGTACTTTTAATAGTCGGGTTAGAATAGATTGGCATTGGATTTACGTGAATTTTATTCCGTTTACTTTCGTTCTCAGCATGCGATGGATTTATTGAGAATTTGTTGTGAATTGCTTCAAAATATGAAACTACTTATAACCAAACAGGTTCCGAGATGTAATCTTTTGCCAAGAATTGGAACCCTCGTCTTCATACCAATTTATTGGCACATGTCAATAACAAGCGGAAACAGGCGAGCGAAAAAGTGACATCCCTGTATTTACTTTTGTGACATGAATGACTTGGCATACGCGGGGCTATCAAATAGTTACTGTCCAAGTCGCTAGGGGCTTAAAAAGAAACGTTAAGGTACCTAAAATTTATAAGGTCAAGCAATATGATATTTTGTATGAGGTGTAAATAAAATGAGGTATTCCTCGAAGCGCCCAAATTTGAAACGCTCAAAATGAAACGCTTACAAATCGTTCCGCGAAGCGCCCACTTTTTGAGCGTTTGGAAAACAATAAAAATAAATAAAAATTTGGTTCTTCCAAACGCTCAACTGGTTAGGGGCCAGCCCCTGTCCAGATAGAGATGGGTAAAATAGTAAAAAGTCGATACAAGATCTGGTTTAGACAAGATAAGATAGTATATAGAACAGATTTTTTAAACAAAGCGGTCGCGATTTTCCCACGCTTGCTTGTTTTGCTGATCTATGTATCTCTTTTTCTCATGCACGCGCTCGGCCACAGACCACGTTAAGACGGTGTTATACTAAAATGAACTCTACGCTGATGTAAATAGATATGTTTGTTTATATTAACTTTCTAGAGGAAACGGTATTGATTACAGTATTAATTTATTTTTAAAACTAAGTTTACTTCATTGTTTTATTCAAAAGTACCAGGGCACTATGAAGTACTAAGAGGATTTTTTTTATTTTCTGCTTATTTTCTTTCTCTGATTCAATAGTACCAGGCTACCAAAAAGTACTAAGAGGTAATTTTTATTTCTGGATTTTTCTTACCCTGTACATGTAATTCAAAAGTACCAGGCGGACATGAAATACCAAGTGGTTGCTTTTTAGTAACTTGCCATGCAGTTATTAGTATTATTAATGCAAACATGTTTATTGTTTATTTCCCCCACCACTTACTTTAACTAAGAGTTCAAACAAATAGTTGAATTTTAAAGCCTAGTAAACAATATCGTGGCGCTTAAGCGTAATTTTTCATTTACTATCGATATATTAAACTATGAATCCCTTCATGCTCCTCCCTACCGTACACCGTTAGTGCGTTTGGAGGAACCAAATTTTAATTTATTTTTATTGTTTTTCAAACGCTTAAAAAGTGGGCGCTTCGCGGAACGATTTGTAGGCGTTTCGTTTTGAGCGTTTCAAATTTGGGCGCTTCGAGGAATACCTCAATTTATACGATGAAGTTGCGGAGAGATATAAGATATATATGTCGAAATGTAAATAAAAGATACGAAATCCTTGAATCAATAAGTTACAATTAATCTAGCCTATCCCATTAGTTCTTAGGGTATTATGATATGGACAGGACATACAGAAAACGATAAGGCTTATAGAGAACCCGAAAACACAAAACACTAGCGCGATGTAATTGACACTCAGCGCCATCTATCAGCGAAGATTGGAACTTTTTTTTTGTCCCGAAACAAAGTAAGGGCGATCCACTAGTAATTTATATAGTGATGCGGCTATCCTTCTGCAAACAGGTAAACAAATAAGTGTTAAGCAAATAACAAGCGATCACAAGAACAGGTTCAAGGTTGGACAACCGTCCTTATCGTGTGATAAATCGTTGTTACATTGCTCCTATCAGTCAAAAACCCTCTATAGGACAGACCTCTGTTGTCAAATCGAAATTTAAACTCAACAACATTCATCCGGTACACTAACGTTTATCGATACAAAAAATTGTGCAAACATTTATCGAGCAACAAAATTGCTAGTTAGTAAAAAGTATAAGTCGGCCAGATTTAAAAAAACACTTTGTCACTACTACCTAGTTGTGATCTTTTATTACAATATCGACGGACCAACGGGCAGGTGATCCACCTACAGGACGTCGATGGGATGACCCAATCTTGGCTGCCATTTGGTAAGCATTATAGTCCTCCTTCCTATCATCCTTGCGCCTTGCCAGGTATCCTGCCCATCTCCACTTTAGCTCATACAATCGCGATGACAAGTTATTGACAAAATAATTAATGCCTGGCATTGGGAGTCAAGTCAGCCAAGCCTAACGGCACTCTAGTATTCATTGCCCACAACAACTTTATCGTTATTTTAATTTTAAAACTAAATATGAACTTTTATCTATAAAATACCAGTGGCCCGCCTTCACTTCGTTTAGGGTCTTAGTTTTTCTATTAGTTCCAATAGATGGCGCTGTGTCAATTACATCGCGCAAGTGTTTCGTCTTTTCGGGTAACTGCAAGACTTATATTTTTCTCTATGAACCCGAGAGCCAAAGTTATCGACATATCTCACTGGATTAACAAGCTGGAGTGTTGAGTTGGCCATATCAGCTGCAGGTGGGGATCGAAACCACGACTTTTGTCGTATGAGGCAGAGTTACTACCAAATTCGCCATTCGATCAGTAAAAATGTGATCGTTGATCGATTTGAAGCTTTGAAGTCCAAAATATTTTTACTTTGTCCCAATTGCCAAAATGCGGGAGCAGTTGGTAACTTAATAAAAAGAAGTTACTAATGTCCAGAACAGCAACTAGTCTTAAGTCACATCGAGCAGAAGACAGCAACCAGCTTACTCTTAAGATATAATTCTTGGATAAAATCGAGGACGAATAGAAAGCACCACACCTTTCGCACGGCCGGCCCGTCCACTGGATCGAACATGCGACCAGGAGACCTATTTTTGAATTGTCGTCTCACTAAAAAATGTGTGACTCGCATGATTTTTGACATCCGCATTTTTGAATCATTCGAAAACGAGCGATTTGCAACGAGTGGTGTAAACCACTCGTTTCCGCAAGGCGAGTGGTCGCATTTACGTCAAATATTAACGAGTTAACACTATAAAGTCCATTTTACGAAAAAAGTCCCCTGGGAGCGGCGCCACTTGTCATACAAATAGGCTTTCTATCTCTTTCCCACTCATTACGTAGACTGCCATGTCATTTTAGTTCATCAAAAATCCGGGGGACTCTTTTCGTGAAAAGGACTATACTTTGACAAGACTGGCGACACACTAAGCGAGTGATTTCAAAAATAGGGAAAAATATGAATCATGCGACTCACGAGACGACGTGACTTGCAAAACGAGTAGTTTTGTTTGGACGAAGCGAAAATTCAAAAATAGGTCTCCAGGCACTCGTATCATAGACTAGAGATAGCATTGTGTTTTTTTGCTTCACGCGTGTAACGGATCGACTGATACGCATCAGTTAGGACAAAGCGAAATGAGACTGCTGCGTGTAGAGTAGCGAAAGGTTATAGAGACAATTTTCTTTTTTCAATAATATTCTAAAGATATATCTTCTATATTTCTATGCTATTTATAAAGAGGTAAATTCTATAGACAACGACAAGGCTTCTAGGTAAACCGAAAAAGCAAAACACATGTGCAATGTAATCGACACCCTTCGCCATCTATTGGTTGCATGGGAAACTAATGTCCCGAAACGAAGTGAGGGCCACTAGTTATATTATAAAACGGCCCGTAGGTCTAGTGGTTTAAGTACCGGGCCATGATCTTGTGGTCCCGGGTCGAGCAAAAGCATGTTTCGAATTTTTCAAACATAGCTCGGGTTTTTGATCACCAATCCGCATTAGGCAAGCGTTGTGATTCATCATCGCGGCAATGACTTGATTTCTATGATGAAGCCTTTGCCCTGCAGTAGGACAGAATATTAGTAATCAGTAAAGTATATTATCCATTATCGTTAATGAAGAGCGTCTATGTTATCGGTAGAGTTGAATTAAAATAGAATATATATTTACAAAACTACTAAGTTGTCAAGTCAATAACAAGTCTAAAGTCTGTTAGTCTAGCATTAGCTATTAGTCGTCTCTATGCGAATAATAACAGGCTAGTGTGTAAAAAGTCCACAGGTACGGCCCCCGATTTGCGATGGTCAAAAAGGTGCATCAAGCTTCTTTTTATAAATTTACAATTATAGATATTATGGTGGGACTTTACAAAATATGGGGATCCCACCATATTATTATACATCTACAACTTAATTTTGAAAAAAAAATTGTAGATGCGCGCCTATTTACCTATCGGGGGCGGCATAATAATTGTTAACAAACCTCCGCCAAAATGTAAATCTATCAATAAATTGTAACCTGTACCTACCTACACATTATTTTCTGTTTAGATTAAGTTTATTATACCTATAAATTGATCGAGGCAACGCTTTAGTTGCTAACGACGCTTTAGATAAGAATCAATGAAGATTATTACAAAGATTATGCAATACTTTCAATACGATATGTTACAAAAAATCGCAAAAAAAACTAAGCTTGCTTTCCATCAAAGCAAAGTAAAATCCACTAATAAAAGAAGCTTGCTTATTGAGAAGCGACGTTTTTATTCAATTCTATTGGCGAATTTCAGTCCGCTTCGCCCCGCTCTGCTTCAATTGAAACGCAGTAATTTCGTTGAAAACTAGGTATCTTCCTCTCACACACAATCGTTTATGGCCGTACACCAGTCACGTGTCAATTAACAAACAAAAAACATCCGTGCTTACGCACATCAAAACTTATCAATCAAAAATTTAAATTCAAAACGTCCCAAGCCCGCAACAATGTAACGTGTCAAAAATCACACGGTCAATGTGAGCCAAGATAAGTAGGTCAGTTACGACCCGATAAAACAATATCGGGAGCCTTAACCCCGGGACTATTACGCGCGAGTTATCGCCGTTAATTGTGCACTGCGATAAACGGAGTGATAAGTAACAGTGCACTCAGCGTTTATGCGGTTCCGTAGGTAAGAATAAGGTCATACGTGATATATTGACCTGATTGCGATAGCTTCAGCACTTCTCTTACGAATATTGCAATGCCCTCCTAAACGATAATTTGAATCAGATCTATCCAACGATCAGACATCGCGGCAGGGCATAAGTGTGTGTGCAAACACATATGCACTCTTATTTCAATGGGACATCAGTGTGACACGACCGAAGAGGGATCAGGCGATATCAATATCTTTTAGGCAAAAGTGAACCGCCATCTTCTAGGTAAACGCTTAACATCCTAGACCTCATCGATACTTCCCATCAGGTGCGATTGTGGTCAAGCATTAGCCTATCATTAATAAATAAAAGAACACACAAATACTCGTTGATAAAACATATATTTTTTTTGGTCCCACAAACACCTAGACCCAAGATAAATATCTATCCAGAAAGAACGAAGTTTTACCACTGCGTCTGTTGTTTCCATATTACAAGGGAAAACCTTAGTAGCTAGTAACTTAGACCAGGAGTCAGGACATAGTACGTGATGTCGTCTCAATTTATTTATTATTTAGTAACGTGCAACCAGTTCATCATGGCGTAAGCGTACAATAATGTTCTACCGTTTTTAGGGTTCCGTAGCCAAAATGGCAAAAACGGAACCCTTATAGTTTCGTCATGTCCGTCTGTCCGTTTGTCCGTCTGTCACAGCCGATTTACTCGGAAACTATAAGTACTACAGTGATGAAATTTGATGGGAATATGTGTTTGTATGAACCGCTACAAAAATATGACACTAAATAGTAAAAAAAAGATTGGGGGTGGGGCCCCCCATACATGTAACTGAGGGATGAAATTTTTTTTTCGATGTAAATACCCGTGGGGGTATCAATGGAAAGGTCCTTTTAAATGATATAAAGTTTTCTAAAAAACATTTTTCTTAAGTGAACGGTTTTTGGAGATATCAGCTCTCAAAGTCGTAAAAAGTATGTCCCCCCCCCTCTATTTTTATAACTACGGGGGTATAAATTTCTAAAAAAAATAGAGGTGATGCATGCTAATTAACTCTTTCAACGATTTTTGGTTTGATCAAAGTATCTCTTATAGTTTTTGAGATAGGTTGATTTAACTGTAATTTTGGTTAAGTTATTGTGCTTAAGGCTCCATTCACCAGGTGTATAAATTGACATAATAAGTTTATTATATTTGCTGCTACGGAACCCTTTGTGCGCGAGCCCGACTCGCACTAGGCCGGTTTATAAATTCACCTGCCGACCACCAATTTTATCCGCAGTCTCTGTCTGTAGCAGTAATCTGTGCACTATCTACAACTTCAAAAATCAAATCCGGCTGGCAACTTTTCTGTATCACAGTTCCAAGAATTTAGTGTTTAAGTTTAATTTGGGTCATCAAACTATTTTAAAACTTTAAACATATTATCGTAGTCCGGACATTATTAACTGTAATCCTACGTGAGAATCTAGTTCATAAAGTTATATCATTACGGCTTAAGTACCAGGCCATAATCTTGGGGTTCTGGGTCCGGTCCCCGGGTCGAGCAAAAGTGTGTTTCGAATTTTTCGAACAAATCTCGAGTTTGTGATCACCAATCTGCGGTAGGCAAGCGTGGTGATTAAGCCTAATCCTATCATAGTAGCGATGACTTGATTCCTATGACGGAGGAGGACTTTACGGCATCTCATTGACTAAGGTCTATAAAGACTTAAAGCGGGATACTGAAGTTACTAGTTTAAGACTTAATATTTGTTAAAGCCAATATACATATTTTATTTTATTTAAATGACAGCGCTGTTGGGATCACTTTTTCAATCGCTTTCAGTGTTTCAGTTTGTGAAATTGTTGCAGCCTTACTTTTATCATTCACTGTACGAGATGTAATGAACAGAATATAACATTACGCCTACTAGATCTAAAAAAATCCTGTTAGCTTTTTTATTGACAACCGGATGTTGATGCGTCACGATCTCGAGCTAGAATCAAAAGAAATCGTTCTAGATGAAACAAACCGGTCGATGATGCGAAAATATTTATAAATGAAAATGTATCAAAATTGTTTTAATACGTTTACTCGGTTGTTGGAATTGGTGGTATTCTAGATTTTTGAGATAGGACGCTTTTCGGTAAGTATTGTTTTTTTTGTTACGATTTTAAAATCAAATCCTAGTTTCTTTTATGTCGTACATTAACAACTGTGTCGTGTTGAGAGAGGTCGGTGAAGTCTGAAGCGTATCGTCTAAAGTCATTTGACCCATGAAGGTAATAAAAAAACAAAACACTATGTCAAAGTTTAGGTATATGGACAGCGATCCAGTACTGTGCGCATCTCAAGGAACTTCTTTAGTTTTGGAACCTTCGAGAGAAGAGCTTCCTTCTTTCTAAAACGCTAGCAACAAGTTCCTAAGTCGTAATTCCTACTATGATGGGGCGAGGTTTAATCATCACGCATGCCTAATGCGGATTGGTGATCACAAACCGAATGTACGAAAAATTCGAAACAATATTTTACTTCATTCGGGAATCGACCAGGAGACCTATTTTTGAATTTTCGCTTCGTCCAAACAAAACTACTCGTTTTGCAAGTCACGTCGTCTCGTGAGTCGCATGATTCATAATTTTCCCTATTTTTGAAATCACTCGCTTAGTGTGTCGCCAATCTTGTCAAAGTATAGTCCTTTTCACGAAAAGAGTCCCCCGGATTTTTGATGAACTAAAATGACATGGCAGTCTACGTAATGAGTGGGAAAGAGATAGAAAGCCTATTTGTATGACAAGTGGCGCCGCTCCCAGGGGACTTTTTCGTTATAGTGTTAACTCGTTAATATTTGACGTAAATGCGACCACTCGCCTAGCGGAAACGAGTGGTTTTACACCACTCGTTGCAAATCGCTCGTTTTCGAATGATTCAAAAATGCGGATGTCAAAAATCATGCGAGTCACACATTTTTTAGTGAGACGACAATTCAAAAATAGGTCCCCAGGGCCCCGAGATAACGGCGTGTTGAAACAACCTTAAACCTCTTATCTTTAGTTCGATGTAAAAATTCAGCTTCATGAAGTTGCTGGCCTGCCGCCACTCCAGGACTTTTCCGCCCTAACAATTCAGTTCAAATTATAAGTTTTTTTTTTATGTGATAGGTAGCAGACGAGCAGGCGGATCACCTGATGGTAAGCAATTGCCGCCGCCCATGGACACAAGCAACACCAGTGGAGTCACAAGTGCGCTGCTAACCTTTTATCCCCTTCCCCCCCTCGATGGGCCTCCGGTACCCTCACTCACTCGGCGAAACACAGCACAGGAGCTGCTTCACGCCGGTTTTCGGTGAGGCAGTGGTATCACTCCGGTCGAGCCGGCCCATTCATGCCGAAGCATGGCTCTCCCACAAGTAGGTAATTATTATCCTATAACGACTTAATTAAAACTACAACGCCAGGAGCCAATATTAACTTATATACGTAACCACGTTATATAAGGTTAATACAAACCGGGGCACCCTCGTCATTCTTATGCAACCGCCAGTTAGGTTATCTAAACAAGGTTGTGTTAAAGGTTAGGGCTAGGTTACGGGCGAAATCATTTAGATTTCGTTAATTAACTTGATTGAATATTGAGCTGAGGGGTTTAATTACGCGATTAATAGGGCCTGACGGCATACAGAATTAAATTGAGACAATCTCCATAATACATTTCAACCGCGGGAGAGTCACGCTTCAGAACCTTTTTTTTTAATGGACCGGCTCGACCGGAGTGATACCACGGCCTCACAACAAAGCGGCGTGAAGCACCGCCTGCGAAAATATTTTCAAAGCTAGATTTGAAGTGTCTGTCAGTTTCAGTCAGTTTGACATGAATTTTGGAGTGTAACTTTTTTATAATGATTAAAAAGTTGTCTGATTCTAGTTTATGAACTAAGTGAAAACTTTTTTGAAAAAATAAGTCGTAAGTGTCAGTACATAAGGCGCAGAGTGAGACAACCTTAAAGACAACATACAACTTTAAAAAGGCTCTACAACTCGACTCTTAAGACCTTAAAATAGACTTGCGAACAGGCATTACAATAAAAACATAGTAGCTAAGTTTGTTAAGTAGTAGCGCATACAAGATAAAAGTATATTTTATCCGCGCATGCGTCATACGAGCGAAAGTAAATAGTGTGCGGTGATGACTCAGAAGGCTTCCTTGGAATCCGTGCTACAGACAGACAGTAGTATTTGCAATGTCACAATGTATGTGTAAAGGTTGCGTTTTCTAAGTTATGTAAGGCAGTGGTGACTTACACATTTTTTTTATTTACCTCCATCATGGTTGGAGCCTATGTCTACTCGACTACGAAACTGTGGCCTTACCATGAGTTTGAAATACTATCATCGCTATCGAAAACTATTGCTTTGTCGCTTTCATTGTGATGCATTTGAAGAAGACAGAACAATAGTTTACGTTGTCAGTTTACGATGTCAACTCATGGTAGCGCTACTGGTCATA
>JABMDO010001185.1:0-15097 GCA_014851415.1 Cnaphalocrocis medinalis
CACATACCCATCCTGCTCCGCAATTATGGACGAACATCTACGTATTTGTCTTGAAGGGTTTCTAGATTTAGGAGTCAACTTTATCTGGGCGTACTATATGAAATTCGGTGCCCAACCAATACTTAGTTGGGCACCGATTTCTACACCCACACCCTGCCCGCGATTGTCGACACAGCTTACTGAAATTTATCTTAAAGGATCGTGTGTCAATAGCGTGGCACCGAATTTCTAGTGTCGAATCGCATACCTACCGTAATTGTTGGACGCGGGTTGAGGGAGATTTCTAGATTAGAAGTCACCTTTAATCTTGCATTTAATTCACCAAAAATGTAGTTTGCGCTGATTTCTTCATCGGAAAGTAGTTTATGTTATCTTCAATCGTAACTCTATGGCGCCGTACACTGCCCAACACCAATACTTTATGGGCGCACATGTCGTGCTACGTGTCTCCTACAATACCCAATAATGACGTTAGCTAACGAACAAGACGGGATTTATGCCCGGCAATGAATAGCCGATCGTCCTCGTTTTGCGTAGAACGGAACTTCCATTATGCATTTACGCCCGGTCTAATTGAGATTCTTTTTCATATTAAATTGTGCACGAGTGGTGGGAAAGTCTGAAAACGCTAAATCGAATGAATTGTTTCATTTGAATATGCAAAGGTACTTTTTTAAAGCTTTTGTAACAGTTTTGTGAACGTTATTTATACCTGTATCCAACTTAACAACGTAAACTTTATCTTAAGTATCAGTACAGTCGCCATCAGATATATCGTAGCAGACAAGGTGACCAAATATCTCTGAACAAATTAAATGTCAAAGTTCTGAACATACAACTAACCAATAATCTGAACATTCAGTACTGCATAATTCTGAGCAGATGCTGTCATTTACTTCTGAACATACAATAACCAATAATATCTGAACTGTCATCCTCACGCACGTCAATACCAATGCGAGGTTGCCTATCGTTTTAGAAATCAATTTGGCAACGTCGCGTTCGTCGCTCAACATAATACTTATATAAAGCTCGATTACCAATGACTGACTCACTGATAAGGGCTGTTTTTTGGTGTGTTGGGGATTATTTTTGCGGAAAAAGTTTCGACAACCCTGAGAGTTTTTTAATTATCATATCAAAAAATAATAGGTTTTTGATATAATAAATAATAAATAAATAAATGCGCCAGACAATCACACCAATCAACTTGTGTCAAACTAGGCAACCCCTGTACTATGATCCTTGACAATTTAACTGGGGCGTCAACCCAGCACACCCAGACCCAAGACAACTTAGAAATGCAGTTTTTCTAAGTTGACTTGACCGGGAATCGAACCCGGACCTTTCGCGCTTCGGGCGAACACCTAAGCCACTGCGCCATCGAGGTCGACATTTAAAGAAAAAAAAAACAATTGGCGGCCATTTTTGCGACATCAACTTTTTTGTTACAGCAGTTATTCGAAAAGTAAAAAGTGTCTCTGAATCACCTGAATGAATGAAAAATCATCAATCCATCATATAAACGATACAATCATCTTTAAACATGTTCGCTTCGTGACCGCTCGTTGGTAATAAATATCTTGGTTTTTTGAGAAACTCCTTAGTTTCCAATCACTGTTTAATGCCTACATCCTGGCCACACACTTTTAAAAATAATTTTCAGATTCAAATATGTACTGACACTTGTTTCTTTTCTTTACGTACTTTGTTTATCCTGATATGACTGCATCTGCTCAGATATTAATGCAGTACTGAGTGTTCAGATATTATTGGTTAGTTGTATGTTTCAGAAGTTAATGACTGGCAACCTGCTCAGATATTTATGCAGTACTGAATGTTCAGATATTAATGGTTACTTGTAGCGTTCAGAACTTATTGACATTTTAATTTGTTCAGATATATTTGGTCATCTTGTCTGCTACGTATATCTGACGGCGACTGTACCTGTGATATGTAAGTTCCTGTCTTACGTCACTATGCCTATGTTTTTACAAGTAAATCGTATTAATTTACGAAAAGTTGCTCCCAAATTCACAGATCCCTGAATAAATTTCACTTCCTACCTTCGTGTTCCTTTAACCTCCTTTAACTTATTAACATAACGGATCCCTTGAGCAACTTCCCTGTATTTAACTTTGTAAATAAATGAATTTCGAAATACTTCTTCAGAGCAAAGACGAGTGCATGTAAGTTTATTTCAGAATAAACACTATTTGTTTAATAAAGTGCGCTTGAGAAAGTGCAGGGAGATCAAAAATATCTTCCCTTCTCATACAAGTATTTATTTAGACGAGGCCTGAATTATCCAAATCTATTTCTTGACCAAGAGATATCTAGGTATACACCTACTTTTGTTTGCTTGGGGTAAGAGTTGAGGCGATTGATAAGAGCCAAAGCATTCGATTAACTAAACATACAAAGTTACGTAGATTCGTCCTGCAGATACAGGATTATAAAATGGTTTCGTAAAAACTTAGATAATTGCAATAGGGAATTAAACTAATTCATAGCTTTTTATAAATGGATATCACTTTTCCTATGCTGAAATGCAGGCAAGAGAAGAAATAAAAAATCCTACAGCGAGTAAAAATTAAGTTTATTTAGTTTTTTTTATTCAACCTACGACAACTATTCGATATTGTAGGTCTACAATCTAATCGAATACGTGAAGTGCCCTAACTCGCAAACTTCCTTTAAACCCGATGGTAGTTCCAAGCTTTACTCGCTTCCCGATCATCGTTGGCGGTGGAACAAATACGTAATGACTTTATTTGGAATGAAGAATTCACAGCTATAATAAATCGATAGGCGTTTAAATCGTAATCAGGCATACATCATTATTGATAGGTTTCGGTGTAGTAGAGATAAATATTGTATAAGTCCAACACTCACATAATTATAGTTATCTTACCAACTATTAAAATTATCTACTCAGAAGGGATTTAGACGACCTGCATAGTTAAAAAAAATATGATTCTTTAATGGGCCTCAGAATTACCGACCAATAACACTTCAACTCCAAAACAAATAAAAGCAGAGCAGTTACATAGTTAATCTTCGTACTTATACTGAGTACTTACGAGTACCATCAATCATCATTAGGGACGTCACATCCGCAGAAAACATGGCACATGGGAGCTTTGACGTCACTCTCAGATTTTCTACTTTTATTGTTATTTGTTCACCGCCAGATGGAGTTGTCACAACACAATATGAGCAGCCGACTGCGCGGAAAGATTTATTCCGCTCTACGAAATCGGGAAGTTTGTTTTTGATGCCTTGTTTATTCCAAAATCGTTTTATTCCGAAGGACAACGATGTCACCAACTTATTTATAGTTCAGCATCCGTGCTGTCTTATTTTTATTCATGGAAACTTTGCTAAGTAGCTTTGTTCGAGTGAACGCAGCTAGAACTTTCATCACTTTTATATTGGAGTTCTGAAGAATTGCAATGATAGAGTCATAAAAATGCTTGAAACTCATTTCAGATTTAAACGGTCATAAGAATTTAAAACGGTGTTTGATGTAATATAACTATAATTTTGTGGGCAATGTAACTATAATAGTACTTAGCGTTATTATAAACAGACCCAGAAACAAGGGAGGAAAGAAGTTAAATAAATAAAATTGCACTTATCTATAAATTTGCTGGACAAACTTTCTATGCAGGTATAGAATACCTACTCGTTACGGAAAATGTTTTATCGTTCCTTTTTACATTTATCAATACGTACCTAGGTTTAGACATAAACAAGATAAAGCTAATATAGCCAGCAAAGGGCGAAGCCCCACAAGACCTAAAGAGGTTACAGTACCTAATTGCATTCAGGTAATTAATTCTTTCTCGTGTAAGTGTGTATTATTTGTACAGAAACTTTTCCTTTCGGAGTCAAGAGTCGATCGTAAACAGATTTTCTCGAATCCCGATCACTAACACTCGCGTGGAGTCGGAACGAATTCGCACACGATGCAGACTAATGCTGTGATTTATGTAAGTGGGCCGCAGCCAGATATGAGGTTGCTTTGACATAGCTAAATGCCTGCGGAAACAAGGGAATGGCGGGCGATGGCATCGTTACGTTTATCGTTGATTCACGTTGCTTCGGATGAAGGCTTACGTTGGTATGTACGAGTACCTCCTACCTACCACAGTATACTACAAGGCCACACAATGCGAAACGTATGCTTTAAAGCAAGTGCTCCGGAGCTAGATATGAATTTACTTTGACATAACTGTTTGTTTAAAAAAAGGCGAAGTTTGCCGACTATTGGGGTTGGTGATCTTGCACCTGTACCTTGGGAAGCCGTGGGTCTTGCGCCTGGTCCCTCTTTGGTCGTGGTCCCTTTGATATCACATCAAAATATGAGGTTAAGGACTAGATAGTGGACTTTGCACAGCACTGTATAATATAGCCTGCGTAATTAACTAATCGTTAATAGTCGAATCAGGTACCTAGTGGTAGTATTATTTACGATACTTCGGACCAAATCTTAGCTTGGCTAGTTACTACAGTATAAGACGTAGTACGCATGCAGTAACGTACACTACGAATTTGCACATGACGAGAAATGAATGCCAGTATTTATTTAAGGACGTCGGCCGGTATGTTTGCTTTGACATAGCTAAATGCCCGTGGAAACATAGGAATGGTAGCCAATGACATCGTTACATTTATCCTCGTTGTTTCGGATGAAAGCTTGGTATTGGAAGTACAAACGGCATACGAGTACACCTGTTAGATCTTACTTTGTTTCCTGCTGACATTCTAACTTCATTTTTTTTTAATTCTTACCTAATGAATGAACATGGGCTCTATAAAGGTTTAAGAGCTGCTCGGCTTTAAAGTACCGTCTGATCTTCCAAATAATGTCCAGTTTTTTGCAGCAGTTTTGGCTACGGACTAAACACCCAAATTAAAGCTAGCAGACAAATCCATCGTACTAATCTCATGCTTATCTTAGGATGTTCTCAGTTGCCTCCAAAGCTGACGCTTTGCAGTTCGCTTAGACTAATGATTCAGGATTTAGAGAGTCTACCTAATTACAATGACGCATCTGCCGGCTGACCTTAGCAAACCGTTTGATTGGTGAACCAGACCAACTGAATCGTGGTTTGGTTACCTACATGTTAATTTTTTTTAACTACTTAGGTACCCATAACGTTCAGGTTTCCTCACTATGTATTCCTTCACCCCTGAGCTAATGGTAGAAATACCCAACTAATCATTAACGAAATAAAACCTCCTGACAAATTAAATTGGACATGCAAAGCCAAAACAGTAAACAATCGAACGAGGACTTATTGCCCCACTGAAATTTATTTCCATCGACATGATAACCACAAAATAACGTAGCTCAATATTGCATAACCTTGAGCTACCGTATAATCGACGTTGCTGTAAATTAAATATTCATAACGAGAACATAATTTACAAGCCCTCGCTTTGGGAGGTACCTCCTGATAATGTCGTGTAATACTCGTATAAATGTCGCTTGACCTTAGTGGTGTAGAATATTATTCAGAAAAAGATCGAGTAAACCGTTATTATCAGTCGATAAACGAAATCGATTTAACTTCCACTAGCATCTAAGAGTTAGGAGTTTTTGGTTTTAACCGACTTTACCTTACATACCCTTTATGTGTCTAATGTGATAGGTATCTACAATAAAAAAAATATTATATAATCGATTAGCAATAAATCGATTCTTTAAGTATTATGTCTCTCCCTAGTCGACCTTTCAGAACAAGCCCTTGCGGCTGGGCAAGTCTAGCACTTTCTACGGGCCGAGCTCAGGGCCCGTGGTTCATGACCGCTTTGCAGCACTCGATCAGCTGACTCACACTGTAATCTGACGTAATATGAACGTATCGAACTGTTCGAAGGAATAAGATTAAATCTCTGTACGCAGATGAATTTTCGACTCAATCTGGGGATCATGCATGAGATAATTACGAATTATGCTTCTTTAGTTCTGCAAATTCGCATTAAAGCAAAGTGGCGCAACCCCAATCAAGATTGAGCTTAACGAGTTTGCTATCAAGAAGAGTTAAGCTCACATGAGGACTTTGCGTAGGTACCTAGGTGTCTGCCTACACGGGGTATACCAGGAAGTATAATAAAATTGATATGAACTAAAATAAAAAAGAACTTAAATCTGCCACCTGTAATTATAGCAGCTAAGTCATTAAACAGCAGACAAGTTATGATAGCGTATTTCCCGTTTCTACAGTTTCATAAATAATGACTTAGTATTTTGGCGAGTTTTAAAAAACCGGGCCAAGTGCGAGTCGGGCTCGCGCACACAGGGTTCCGTAGCAGCAAATATAATAAACTTATTATGTCAATTTATACACCTGGTGAATGGAGCCTAAACTCTCCGATATTTTGCCTGTACTTTTGTATGAATGGTTCAGCCATCGTTTTCAGTGTAAGCACAAAACTTAACAAAATTACAGTTAATCAACCTATCTCAAAAAACTATAAGAGATACTTTGATCAAACCAAAATCGTTGAAAGAGTTAATTAGCATGCATCACCTCTATTTTTTTTAGGAATTTTATACCCCGTAGTTATAAAATAGAGGGGGGGGACATACTTTTTACGACTTTGAGAGCTGATATCTCAAAAACCGTTCACTTTAAGAAAAATGTTTTTAGAAAACTTATATCATTTAAAAGACCTTTCCATTGATACCCACACGGGTATGTACATCGAAAAAAAATTTCATCCCTCAGTTACATGTATGGGGGGCCCCACCCCCAATTCTTTTTTTTACTATTTAGTGGTCATATTTTGTAGCGGTTCAGACAACACATATTCCCATCAAATTTCATCACTGTAGTACTTATAGTTTCCGAGTAAATCGGCTGTGACGACGGACAGACGGACAGACGGACATGACGAACTATAAGGGTTCCGTTTTTGCCATTTTGGCTACGGAACCCTAAAACCAGTTTGGAGTGGACGCCACAGTTCATTGCAGCCACCCGCAAAATATTGAGCTCATATTGACGAAGCCGACAATGTCAGCGCGCTGGGCAAGACAGTTTTATCCTTTTTCTTTACGAGTCTTTGTTGAAGCGAAGTCAATGACATGTAAACCGGAAACGCCCTTGGTGGCTGCACTGGGGTGAGATGAAAGATACCATCGGAATTATATGCATCTTTCTATTGCAAATCAAACGCCGACACTAGAGCGTGGGCACTAATAAATTTTACAAACTCGTCGCTACAACCCATAATCCATTATCTTTGTCGTTGGCCACCGACATGGAAGTTCCAAAATAATAAAGCTTCGAATTTCAATAGAAACCGCATGCAACAGCTTTTGTTTTTATCCCCAAATGGTCCCACAAAAAACTAGGAAAAAAAAGCTGAATGAACAAGTGCTAATGCTAAAGAATTTTAAGAATGGACGTAAACCATCGTACACTAATCACTTAACTAAACTACGTAGTCAGGTATGTAGTTTATTCATATCTTTAGTTATTATGTTAAAATGGACTTTGTACAATATGTAATGTTTATTTATGAAGAGAAATATACTTATACTACGTAGAGTCAAACAGAAGTTAAATAATACCTGATGTCAATAAACCGATGAATAGAGGTTTTAAAAATTGTTTGCTACCTGATTCCATAATACTGTGCGTCATAAGTCAAAATTGTCCCGAATTCCCAACGATTTTGGCAAACATTTGCACAAAAAATATATTCAAAGCCGACATATCTTTCAATAGGATCCATTACCGATCCATTATGGCGGCCGCTGCCGCGCCCACGAGCCCTCGCTGTTCGGGGAATGCAACTACCTGCTTTTTATGAAGATAAGGACTGCACAATATGCACAATCCGACCGGGCGCGGTATCGATCGGTGAACCGCAGGGCAGCGGTAGTATGGAAATGACCCAGTCTCCAGAATGGTATAGACAACCTAACATATGCGCGGCCATATGGCGTGATGCGATATTTACTAAATAGAATAGATGCAAAGATATTCTTCGTTGCGTTGGTTGCAGCATGGCTATTAAATATATTTAGGTCTATTTTGTAATATTGAAGAATAGAATAAGGAAATCATTTATATCTAGGCGTAAAGTTATTTTTAAGGAGGAAATTGCACACCATGTAGCTTTAAAATTTAAGAGTAAGAGTAAGAAAACATTTATTGACCACAACATTTACACAGACAAAAAGACAAAACAAGGGGAACAGAAGTTGCGGCCAACAAGGTTCAGCCTCAGCATGATGCTACAGCCGCCGCAAGCAGCTGCTGCAGCGCTGGTTTTCAGGCTGGACCTTGAGTGACGCCAAAAGATTATGATAATATATATAATTTGGCGCGTTTAAGGAATTCGGTATTCTGGATTTCGCAATGGGTTTTAGAATTAGATAGGGTAGTAGAATTAATAATTCCCTCATCTTTGGTGTATCTCTGTGCATGAAAGCTAAAAATTCAAGGTGCAAATCAAGGTGGTATTGATGAAAAATGATACAGAAAATATTTATAGACCACCTTATAAACATTCATGAAAGGGCCCAATATACACTGTTTCCATAACTACTAACTAAACTTGAGAGAAATACTGCATGCGTTTTAAAGACGAGCAAAAGGAACAGTTACTTACACGTCAGCCCTTTGTATACCGGTCATCATCATCGATCATATAATAGATCTGAATTGTAAACTGAACAACAATGTCACGGGCGTTAAAGATCAGAAGAAAACAGCACCTCCTTTGTGTAGATAGTGAGATAGCGTGACAATGTAACGCGGGCCGTCGCGTCGTGTTGTGTTGGCTTTAGTGTTGGAAGGTGTCAGCGAGTTAAGACTTGCTATACTCGATAAGTCTTATTTTAACCAACTCACTCTAGCGAGTCTTTAATAATAAAGAAACTTAAAGATTTATGCCCAAGGTATACTAAAATAGTGTCAAATCAAAAATGTTCGACTATAGTTCAGACGAGTTGACTGGTCAAAATTTCCGGCTAACTTGACTGTAGAATTTCATTCATCATTCAATAAATTGATAGAATGGAATTTATAAACAACAAGTGTTTGTGATCTCCTTTCTAGTAATATACATTCTTCATTTAAGTAATGTTTTCCTCTTCTACCTGTTGTCAAAGTGAACAGTTGCCATTGAAAAGCCTTTCCTGTTTTAACGAGTATAATTCTTACTCTCTGGTAATCCGATCATTTATACATGTCTCGAGTTCGGCATGAAGTACGGCGTAAAATAGAAAACATCTTGTTGGTGCTGATCTCTCGTAATGACATAGTTGCTCATGACGGCTCAAGTCCTCACAACTTTGCCCTGAGCTCAAACTCAGCACAAATAACTAAGGTGCAGAGCACACCGCTAATTTAAGTTTCTAGGCCGTGTCGTAGACTCATGGAGACTCGAGTACTCGACCCTTAACAAACACTGCTCGAGCTCGCGCCTCGGCACAAAGGACAAAGGTGCAGGGTACAGACGCTGGTGGAGATTTTGTCGCCGCTGATTTAATTGTCCGACTCGACGCGCACTTTGTCGGCGAAATGCCGCACTGAGACGTGTTCACTGCTCTGACAGGACTGGCTTTGGAGGTAATAAGCAGAATCATTTTTGTCAATGCTTGACTAAGTGATACAGACCAGTAACAGGTGACAATAACATAGGTAACAGTAGCGTGACTGGGATCCAGGGTTACATTCTACGACCGCCAACCAGGCGGTCTGGTGCAGCGTAGCGATTGTAGGCCTTCTTTAGAAGTGGAACAGCAGGAAGCAGCAGTGGATTACAACAAGATGAGCAATATTATGATATTTGTCAATACTAAAAACCATATTTATACAAAGGTTTCATCATTATTGTGATCCCAGACTACTTCTACCCACTGCTACGATTAGGTATAGGCGTCTTTTCATTTTTCATTCTATAATCATCACTACGACCCTGGCATCCTCATCTCCTCATCCTCAATTGGGCTTTCTGACAGGACTCAGTACAATCAGACTAATACCTATGGGCAGATCATTTGCCAACTACGTAGTCACTACTGGTCCAACTGCATCGTTTAAATTTTTATGTTACAACAATAACACGCACCGTAGAAAACTAAAATGAAAAAAATATGCCTGGTAAGTAAGAGATCCATATAAAAATTCAAACCAAGATTGATAAATAGAATATTAATAGTGTGTTGGTTGACATAAGCAAATACGTCTAGCTAACCCGATAAGCATCTAAAATATGTTTTATAAATAAAATAAACCTCTCCAGGTCATAAATCGAATAAACATTTACCCTCTCTGATAGTAAGCTAAACTAGAACGGACATTTCATTTTTGATGAGGGGATAATCGGCGATAGATCGATGAGGGCATAACATTCGTAGCAACGTTTTATAGCCGTCGACTCGTTAGGGCGTCATAAAAGAGGGTCCTGCGGCCGGCCCTGCGCCCTCACGGAAAGAACCGAGCACGTCTTCATAACTTTGAGGAGCGTAACCGATATGAGTGAGAAACTACTAGTTGTGTTTAACTTCCATGTCTGGCTCTGCACTAAGTTAGCGAAACGAGCTGTGGTTTTTCATCAGGCTCAGCATGAATTCTACGAGACGGATGTTTAAAGAGGTTTCCCTCGTTTTCTTGAGTGACGCGTCGATGTTGCAAGCCACTTTTGTAGAAGCCTTGATCATGATAATGATGCAAGCCTTCCATACCACAACATGGAAACAGGAACTCACCATATGAAGTTCAAAAGCACCGCCGCAAAATCTTATCAAAAGTTACACACCTGGAACAAAGAAACAATTCCAATGTTACGATATGACTACAATCAATCAACGAAAAAAATACTATTCGTTTACACTTTCACAAGAATACGAATGCGACAGGCTTTTGTATTGTACCCGAGTATCCGACACAAAGGGAGCCCTGGGCGCGGGTGTAATAAAAAACCTCTATAAAACAGCCTTCACATTTTGACAGTAAGCCTTAAGGTTATAGAGCATAAGCGTTACAGACGTGGGGGGGCTATTAGATGACAGATGAGAGGTATTTCAATGCTTTATTGCGTCGCTTTTTTGTCGAGAAACGTGACTTCCGAAGGTCGACGACCTCGCTACCGATTCCTGCTTCCACCCGGAGATAACTCACGCCGAGATACTCTGTGCTCCCGATGCATATCTTCTTACCTTTTTTGGAGCTTTTGTTAATCTGTTGTCGTTTAAGGAAATGGTGACATAACAGTTATTTTAATAGAACGGCGAGATAATATTGTTGCGGGTACGGGGTACGTAAGATTCAAGTAAAATGCCAAAGTCACAAAAAGACAATTAATTTATTAAACGAGTAACAAAAACACAATTAAAACACTAAATCACACTTAAACGCACTAAAACACTAAAATCTTCCTTAAACACTTCGCAGGTAATACACAAGATCACTCTTAGTTCGCAGGAGAATAATCGCTTTCCAAATTGGAACTCACTTCTTCGCTGTTCAAATCAGAACTCACTTCTTCGCTGTTCAAATCAGAACTCACTCTTCGCTGTTCAAATCAGAACTGACTCGTCGGCTCGCCCGTCCCGCTGTTATACTAGCAACAGGCGCGGGCCGAGACCTTTCCAGTAAATTCCACAACTTCTAGTAAGTCCTACTAGAATGTTCCAGAGTCTTCGGGGGATAGTTAGTAACTAGGGTTTCGAGGGTCTTCTACACAGTTCTGGATGTGTGTCGAACATTCTCGAATGTTCGATAAGTCTCCATTTCCTTCGACGCGTGCGTTCGGCCGACCGTGCGTATGTGACGTAGTGCAAGGGAATATAAACCTTATCTTTGATAGAGATAAGTTCTAATTCCGCTTGCACGGTAACCCCCATGGTCGTAACATTACCCCCCTCTTAGTCATGCTCGTCCCGAGCATGTTTTAACACATGGTGAAGTGGTCATTTGCTTGATCCGGTGGTCACGCCAGTTCCTGCAGTCATCCCGGTAGCCACGCCAGTTACTGTCATTCCGGTAGTCACGCAGTTTTTTGTAGTCACGCCAGTTCCTGTAGTTACCGTTGTCACACCATCGTTTGGGGGCAACTTATTCGAATATGGCCCCCTCTCTCCGCAGCCATAGCCTTTTGGGACCAAGGAAGGGTCTTTCCCTCACAACTACCTCCGTAGTCTGTGAGGTCCAAGGTCCTGTCGTACAGCTTTCAACCTCCCAAAGCATGGGCTAGAGCTTCCCGGTAAGGTCTGATGGTGACTTAATTTCACGGCATGTCTGATGTGTGCGTCCCTTATTCCGTCGTTGAACGCTTGCAAGATCATTGGCTCCACTATTCGCCGGGCATGACACATATGCACGTCGGACTAGCCTCTCGATTTCCGTTGCCCATTGCTGCAGACTCTCACCCAGGTTCCTGAACCTCGGTCGCGTAGTTGTGCTCTGAACATGTACTCCTGGGTGTTTTACACTTGTACTGCTCTCTAGTGCTTCTTGGAGAGACTCCCAAGGTCCTATTTATCCGAAGGCAGGCATTCTCAGTATGAGTAAAGCCTCTCCACGAGAGCCAAAGTGAGAGCCATCATTGATTCTTCGTCGCTCCACCCATTTCCCTTAGCCAATGTTTCGAACTGGCACCAGAAAGCTGCCCAGGACTAGTTCCATCGAAGTAGGGGTAATTCGATTGCTAGGCGACACTGATTTGCCGGCACTACTGTAGCAGCTCGAGTTTCTACTTTTCCACCTTGATGTGCAGGCTGTTGTAACGCACCATCCACCAGGTTAAGTCGGTTTTCCCACAGCACGATCTGCTTTTCCAGTGCTGCATACTTCTTCTCAATAGCCCCCAACCAACTCTTGCTACTGAGCACCTCCTTGAATTCTTCAAGCTGCGCCTTCTTGACGGCGAGCTTGCACATCCTGGCGGCGAACCTGCTCTTCCAGACGGCGGACCTGTTCTTCAAGACGGCGAACCTGCTCATGTTGACGACGAGCCTGCTCCTCTGGTGAAGGGCTTGGTCTTCCCTAAGCTGAGCAAGTTGTGCTTCCAGGCGGTGAACTTGCTCCTCCTGGCGTCGGGCATACTCCTCTTGAAGACTGACTTGCTCCTCATGGCGGCGGGCTTGCTCCTTCTTAAGTTCAGCGAGTTGCGCTTCATGACGGCGTTTCTTGCTCCTCAAGACGGTGAACCTGCTCCTCAAGACGGTGAACCTGCTCATGCTGACGACGAGCCTGCTCCGCCTGATGAAGGGCTTTTTCTTCCTTAAGTTGTGCTTCCAGGCGGCGGACTTGCTCCTCATGGCGGCGGGCTTGCTCCTCCTTAAGTTCAGCGAGTTGCGCTTCATGACGGCGTTCTTGCTCCTCCCGGTAACGGGCTTGTTCCTCCTTAATTTCAGCAAGCTGCGCCTTGTGATGGCGGTTTTGCTTGTCACTGCGGGTCATCTCATCGGTAACTAACGATAGTAGAGAATTAATAACATCAATTGAGGTGGCAAGGTCGATGGTAAGTCCACTTTGTATAGCAGAACCAGAACCCTCCGTTGAGCTTCTTCCAATCTTCACCCTCTTGCAAGGCCGCAGTCTCTCTTCTCGTCACTTGCTCCTCATTGCCTTCTTGTGGCGTAAGTGACATCTTGAATCCCGCTTTCTGGACACCAAGTGTTGCGGGTACGGGGGTACGTAGATTCAAGTAAAATGCCAAAGTCACAAAAAGACAATTAATTTATTAAACGAGTAACAAAACCACAATTAAAAACACTAATCACACTTAAACGCACTAAAAACACTAAAATCTTCCTTAAACACTTCGCAGGTAATACACAAGATCACTCTTAGTTCGCAGGAGAATAATCGCTTTCCAAATTGGAACTCACTTCTTCGCTGTTCAAATCAGAACTCACTTCCTTCCGCTGTTCAATCAGAACTCACTTCTTCGCTGTTTCAAATCAGAACTGACATCGTCGGCTCGCCCGTCCCGCTTTTATACTAGCACAGGCTTCGGGCGAGGACCTTTCCCGTAACTTCCACAACTTCTAGTAAGTCCTACTAGAAGTCCAGAGTCTTCGGGGGATAGATTTAGTAACTAGGGCTTTCGAGGGTCTTCTACACAGTTCTGGATGTGTGTCGAACATTCTCGAATGTTCGAATAAGTCTCCATTTCCTTCGACGCGTGCGTTCGGCCGACCGTGCGTATGTGACGTAGTGCAAGGGAATATAAACTTATCTTTGATAGAGATAAGTTCTAATTCCGCTTGCACGGTACCCCCATGGTCGTACAATATCATCGGCCGGTAAGTAAAAATTACGGCCGCTTATGAAAGATTATCTGATGAAAGGAGGCGCCGTAAATCAGTTTGGCCGAAATATTAAAATGCTCTGTGTGTTTACTGGTTTCAACAACACTGTCATTAAGGCAAATAAACAACGCGTCATTAAATTTGCATACTGCAATATGTCTGTGGATACGGATGAATCCGGGCAGCCGTAAAACGCGACCACGGCCGCTTTCCGTACACTCGTAATGGCCTCCGTCTTCTGCGAAAATTAAAACGCTTCATTTCCAGGCATAAACGGCAACTGTAAAATTTCCAGGTTGAACTTCTTTAAGATAGAGGAATAAAGTTCAAGTCTCCACCATTTTTTCGAACGACTACGTGTACCCTAAACGAAGACTCGTGTTGACGTCTCAACATTACTCTTGTTGAGATGTGTGCCTGACGCTCAGGTTACCCGTTACCGTTGAACGCGTCCAAAAACATCATCTTGACAAATACATTGCGGTCTTAATAAAGATCCAAGGAAGCGTTGAAGACTCAAATTTATTGAACTTTTAACGACCTGGCTAGAAATACCGGAGAATTGCAAATAACTGCACCACCAGCTAACATTACCTACTTTTCTACAAGTAAATAGTGCTCGGACAGTATAATTTACGTCATTTTAAATGACAGCTTATACAGCACAAGTTATTGCTACTGTGTGTTGTTACATTTGTGTAATTTGTATTAATTTTATAAACAACCATACTGTGTTGCACGGTTCTCTTATGCACTTTTGTGTATGATGGGAAAATTGCGACTTGGGTGAGAGCATTATTTACATCGTCA
>JABMDO010001186.1:0-16787 GCA_014851415.1 Cnaphalocrocis medinalis
TCAATAATGCTGTTCAGGACGGTTGGTAGAACACGTGGTTAAAGGGATGTAAACTGTTCACAGATACATAGATTATAAACTTACGTAGTGTTTATACAGGATAAACAATACGTAAGTTTATATCTATGTTTGACCGTCTTTTAAAGGGCTAAAACAATTGATTTTCTATTGTGTCTGCTGTCGAGGCCTTACGACGTTATACCGCTCATTTACTCCTAACCTATAATATGGTTATGGCTGCCAATCTCAACGATCAAGCCATCGACGCAGGACATTTATAGTGCACAGTGTTTGCGTAGAGTGCACTCTCTATTACCTTACCGTCATATTTCGATAGGACACCAGTATGATACGACCCGAAGAAGGATCAGGCTCAGTACCAACAGCTTAACATGTTTTCCGGGACATGGGGGTACACAGAATAATACGTATACTTACCATATCTATACATATAATAAAAATGTAAAAAAGCTGTGTCTGTACATTGAAGATATTTATCTAGATAACTTAGGACGACTAAAAAACAGTAACAGAACATGAATCAATGATTTTTAAAATTTTTGTCTGTCTGTTTGTCTGTTTGTCTGTTTGTCTGTTTGTTCGCGCTAATCTCGGAAACTACTGAACCGATTGGAATGAAACTTTTTTTATTGTATAGCTGTAACATCAGGGCAACTTATAGGATATATTTTATTTTGAAGACCAAGCTCCTTGATGTAGAACCACAACAGCCCAGCTAAACTATAAGAGGTAGGTCAATGGCACCTTAACAAAAGTTGTTCAGATTGATGAGCATTTTATGGTGCCATGAAAAAATCAAAGATCATGGAACACCTGGTGAAGAACTCTAAGAGCCCAGCTACACCATAACAAATATGGAATGAAATGGAATGCAAAATTGTCAAATGTGATGAGCATTTTTGGATGAGATCCGATAAGGAAGGATATTTCGAACTTAAAGGGGGTTCAAGTTAGGTGATGGGACTACGTGATTCCTTGGCCCAATCTACTATTTAAATAATCACCTTTAAGTCAAGAGTCATAAAGTTCACGCAAACGAAGTTGCGGGCGGCCACTAGTAAATAAATAAAACAGAATACTCATGTACCACAGACATTTTAATGAACATTATTACTCGTTCCTAGTAAAAGCTCGTACAAAAATGATGATTATGCATGCATGTTTTTTCGTGTTCGCGTTGTAATATTTGTAACGTTGGTACTACACGTATAAAAAGCATAATAATCAAGTACCAACAGAATACAAAAACGTGCAAAATGCGTAAGCCCCTACTTCTATTGTTTGTCAAATTTATATTCGCTGTGGGGTGCTTGCGTGGATTTATTTGGCACTCCCTGGTAAAAATATGAATCGGTATAAGTGCAGAGGTACCTAAATTGGTTTTATAAAATTATTTAAAAAATGTATTTGTAATTGTAACAATCAGCCTCAAACCTTCTAATTGTAGTGAGACCTGAGAAATAGATATGGAGTGTATGGTCACATGATCTTCTTTAAAATATCGCACTCTTAATAAGATAACGACCTAACTCAAAATTTCGGAAAAATGAGTTTTGGTGAAAAAACGACCTTATAGACCAAGGGCCACAGCATACTTCTTTAAAAATCAACTTTATTCTGTAAATAATAACGTATAAAATACATGAGTCACTATCTTTCCCGCCCCGCACACTTCGTTCGTTCATCGAATATCGACCAATTCAGTTTTGGGGCGGCGGTTTCGCGCGAAGTTTGTGTCAAACGCCGGCAGATTTGGAGATGCGTCAGTGTTTTACTAAACAAATCGGTAAGTTTGTTAAATATTTATCATTATAATATTGACTGGTTTTGGAATAGGTCTTTGTTTCAGTAACTTTCTCTCCGTTGATACAGGCTCAACTTGAATTGAGTCTTTATTTTATTAAAAATGTACTGTAGGATCAATGACAAATTATTACTTAGGTCTGTGTTTTATTTGAAATCGTTCACGAAATATAACTCAAATCAAATTTGGTCTCTGTATTGTTAAAAAATTACGAAAATGTTTTGTAATGTTCGAATTTAGGTCTTTGTTTCATAAAAAAACTGAATAAATCGAAGTTACAATTAAAAATAGGTCTTCGTTGTATTAAATATAAGGTTGGAATTTTTACTTTAAGTCACTGTATTGTTTAAGTTTATTCTTTCGTATCTCAGCTTTTCGCTGGAATTTTAAATTTACGCTAATACTATCGTAAGGATTTCAAGGACATGGCCTTGAAATCGCGTGGTTTCATGTCAAGATCTGAACGCGTAGGTATACCTCGCCCGCGTTCGTTCGTATAAAGTCGGAATAATGTTAGATAATTAATATAACCATGCAAAAGTGCCCATTTACGTTGATTTGCTTACAGTGCGTATCACCACATACGCGTAATGAGTGTGATAATTTGTGTCGACACACAGTAGTTGTATGCAGGTGCGTAATTGGTGGTGTTATTGAAAATATGGTGGCTAAATAAACACCCATGGCTGTATTCCTTAAATTAAATAGTCAAGTTCTATTATTTTCGTTTTAAACGATCTATTACTTAAACTGACAAGTCTATACTGCTAATTATAAACTTAGTAATTTAATTTAAACTAACATTTACTAATACTTAATTACCTACCTTACCTACAGTTTTTTTCAGATAACAGACATAATGGAGAACCAGCAAATAAAAACAATATTCTAAAATATAAAATACTAGCGGCCGCCCGCGACTTCGTCCGCGTGGAAAAGTAACTTTTTACCCCCCTTTTTAACCCCTTACAACCCCCTTTTCGCAATAAAAAGTAGCCTATGTCCTTTCTCAGGGTCTAGATTATCTGTATACCAAATTTCATTTAAATCCGTTGAGTAGTTTTGGCGTGAAAGAGTAGCAGGACAGACAGACAGACAGACAGACAGACAGACAGACAGAGTTACTTTCGCATTTATAATATTAGTATGGATAAATAATAAAGCTGTTACTGTAAAAGCTCGAAGTACGGTAAATCATAAGATTTACTTGTAAGTCTTAGGATTTACCGATATGAGCTAGTCAATGTAAGTACACACATCAAAAGTGTCTAGGGATTAAGAGTATTTACGTTTAAGAGGGACGTTTAAGAGTATTGCTGCTATTATGGTTAATTTTACTAACTTTTTTGTATCGCTAATAATGCTGTTTAGTGAGTTTTAACATTAAAATAAGAAACATTGTTTAAAATTCGTTAATAAGAAGAAAATCGATTGTCAATGTGAATTTGTATAAAACAGTACTAGCGGTTTGACAATATCATTACAATATCTGCATCAGAACCGATCCAATTTACATTATTATGGAAAGACGACATCATTTAACCTGAGAAGAGATGATGCGAGCCGTCGGAATGTTGGAAGCTGGGACCAGGCAACGTGCTGTGGCTTTCGCTTTTTACACTACACAGAGCGTCATAAGTCGCCTCTGGAGGCGCTATTGCATGACGGGCATACCGGGCAGCGTGGTCGGGCGACATTAAGGGCGGTCTCGCAGCACGACTCGGAAACAGGACCGGTATATCCAAAATACTGCTCAACGGAATCGTATCATGACCGCCGTGATGTTGTTTACGAGGCGCCACAGCTCCTCAGGTTTGCTAATAAGCGATCAAACAATCCTAAATCGTTTACGAGAAGTGGGTCTGCGATTCCGAAGACCGCTGAGAGATCCATCTATTGCACCTTGCAATCGCAGGACCCGTTTACGATGCGCTCGCGAACACACAAACTGGGAGGAAGAAGACTGGCGCTATGTGTGCTTTTCGGATGAGTCCCGCTTCGGTATGAGACCGGATAAAAGACGTACTCGAGTTTGGAGAACATTTGGACGTAAAGAACGTTTGAGATACTGTCAGGAAGTTCATCTATATAAACAATGTGGGGGAACAATAACGATATGGGCCGGTATTTGTCACTTGGGTGATTCTTTTCAACTAATGCATGACAACGCACTTCCACACACGGCTAGAGTCGTAACACGCATTCTTGCCAAAGCTCGTATCAACGTTCTGCCGTGGCCTGCACAATCACCAGACCTCAACCCGATTGGGCACGCATGGAATATGCTTCGAAAAAGAGCTCTGACGAGTATGCATACCGTACATACTCCACAACATCATTTTATTTTATTTCAGAGGTATATTTAAAAAAAGGTACATTTCCCCTTTTTTACAACTGATTGGGATACTGCCATAGGTGAAAAATTACATTCCGATATGGTTATAAGAGACGCGACGCTTGGTATGACCATACTAGGAGACTCTGAGATTGTATCTAAATCTTGCCTGCTTCTGGTTGAGCCTCATGCTGATCAGGTGCAGAGGTAGACAATGATAGCGCATGGTCCGGTGAATTAAAATCTTTATACGAAGATGGAATAACAGTTACTTCTGAGCTATTGAGTATAACCGGGTTATAATAATTTATTAAAGATAATGAAGAAAAATAATTACAGATAAAAAGTAGTTACCATTTAAATATTAACTTAGTTCTCCTTTTGCAGCACCTTCTTTTCTGACCCAAAGGTTGACTAGTAGAGAATGCCTCTTGGCATTAAGTTCGCCTATTGTTTACTTACTTTCTTTTGGTACAGTTAATATCGCAAAATATCTTTATTTTATTTTGTTTGGTTTGCTACCTTTTTATTAGCTCATTATTTATAGTATAGTATGGATACCTAAAAATAATGTCCAGGTTCTTAATCGAATATGACACTTTCAATATTTTTTCGTTTTTAAGCCCTAAGACTAGTACAAATATGCCTACCTTGTGGTGCATTTAAGGCGATATTAGAACAATATTAATTGTTAGGATAATTAGCAGCGCACTTGTGACACCACTGGTGTTGCAGGTGATCCATCGGCTCGTATGCCACCTATATCATAAAAAACTATTGTTGTTGCACTTAGTGCGTTTTTATAAAGATTTATTTTAGATTTTAATACATTTTAGAGCTACATTTTAAGAAATTAATACTTAGTTCAGACTCTTAAAAGATACAACTTATTGAGAGTAAATTTAACATTATAACTATTAGTTGAATCAACACCTATGCTAATTTGTACTTTCCTTTTTTACGTGAACATTTTCTAATAAAACATTTTAAACAATACTGTTGTTTTTCTAATTAAGTGAAAAATACCTACACTTATTTCCGAATTGAGTCTTATATTTGTATTAAAAACTTAATAAAACAGTGACCTAAGTAAAAGATGGTCAGAATATTTTGTCAATGTTTCAGTAAAATATTGACCCATTTTTAATTTCGTCATAAATTTACTGGTTGGATTTCATAAAACAATGACGCATCTCGAAATATATTTTTCAAAAATGTTTTTTTATTATTATGTATATAAAATTCATTCATTTTTTTGTTAAATCTAAAAGAATATATTCACAGGCTTAAAACCGTAATTTTACTTTCTTCTTACTCATCTTAGTTCAAATTTTATAGCAATTTAATGTTTATGCTCTAAAAATACAAATCGTTTTTTGCCATTTACCAAAACTTAGCAATTTTGAATTGAGTCATTATCTTATTAAGAGTGCGATATGATTAACCAGCGAGCGGCCGCCCATAAATTTAAAACAATCCACACTATATATTTTTATAAATTATAGCATATTTACAAACTTTCACGTTTAAAATACCTATTAGTGGGATGTCAAGACTATGGAATCCCTGCTCGCTACGAACTGAGTACTTTTTAATCCTGCAAAGGGGCTTCCCACAGCAGGTATTGACATCCTGACTAATGTACATCCTGACATACTGACTGAGCGCCAGATACCATTTATCATCGATAAGCTAATATTATTTTTCCGCACATACACTCATTTTTCGTCCATTGTTCGTGGTAGGTGTCCTGGGCAGGTTAGAACCGCCCACAAGCAAAAAAGTATTTATGAAAACTTCACCGTTCCGACAGTTCGTGCCCGTTTAACACAGCCACATTTAAAAGTACTTATCTCATATTATCCCCGCAAAATCCGTCAGTTATTCGGTCTGGTATTTACCATGGGGAGAATATTACATAACATGTGTATGAAACATGAACTTATTTTTTTTATTACTACCTGACTTTACCCGTGCGCCTTTGGCACATTTTTTCCGATTTCCTGTGGGAGCTAAATATTTTTCCAAGGCAAACAACTTGTGGCTCCGGTTCTCTCTATCTGTAAAATATATATAGATATCCGTTATACTTCGATGCAACGTATAAACCGATACTTTTTCATACCTATGTACTCGTATTTGCTGACACTATACCTAAGTACCTACAACATGTAACAAGGGTAACTGTACTATTATTTCGATTAACATTACTTAATATTATGGCAGTTAAACTGTTTTACTTGTATATTTTAATAAATAATAAATCTTTCAACAGTGACATCCTTCTAAGCACTTATTACCTATAATACGTACCCGTAATTTGTGAAATAGCGTGTGTCCAAAAAAATATCAAAATTCGCAAAATATTTTATCCACTTTTACTAGAATCGATACCTTTTTGTTGAATATCTAACTACGAGATAAATTACTTTCTAGGGAGTTTTCCAAGGAGAAGTAAATAAAATGAAGATAATATTATTATTCAATATCCATAAATGTCTCGTAAGGCGCTAAAGAAGATAAGGTAATACATATTTAAGCATTATTTCGCAAGAAAAGTACGCAATATATAAAGTTAGGCCTACCGACATAAAAAAAACTCATATTGTGGTATACTGTACGTAAGTACGACCGATGGTATGTCAGTGGTTAAAAATCATGCGCTTTATAGATGGAAAGTCGTAGTTTCGAATTTTCTAATCAATGTGCGTATTTCTACTATTAGCTCGGTGGTGAGGGAAAACATGAGGAAACCTGCACGTTGTTAACAGATACAACTGTATGAGGATAAGGAATTAGAGAGTGCACTGGTGGCTGCACATAAAAATACGTACTTACACTGATTGCTGGGAATTGCCACCATAGCCGAAACATCGGTTAGGATGACATACCTACTCGTAGT
Organism: Cnaphalocrocis medinalis; assembly: GCA_014851415.1. Lineage (NCBI taxonomy): Eukaryota > Metazoa > Arthropoda > Insecta > Lepidoptera > Crambidae > Cnaphalocrocis > Cnaphalocrocis medinalis. The sequence continues at coordinate 7,063 of JABMDO010001186.1, forward strand.
TACATACATAATTGTGATGATCGGCCGGTTCAGGTGAAATTCGGTTAGGAGAACTATTTGACGCTTGCAAAGCCGAGAGCGTACCTAACTGGCACGTTATTTACCTAAAGAGACATAGTTGTCCAGACGCCCTTGCACTGCCTTGCAGGCTAACTAGTGAAATACCTGCACCAAAATTGCATTTAGATTTTACTACGAAAGCATGAGGGACAGTGGCTTAGTGATGTCACACGACGTTTGAATACCAGCCAAGTTGTAAGTTTTAGGTACAGTAGATTGAAACTGGATATCATGCAGAGTAGGTACCAACATGGTCACTATATATATTGCATAAAATAAATGTTTGTCTACATCAATATATTATTTACGAGTATTATGGATGGGACTTGTTGATTGGGTTTTGGTTAATTGCACTAGCGGTGTTTGATCGATTCAATAATAAAAATTAACCGTTTTATATTTATGAAATAAATACTTATTTCTAAGGACAACAATAATAGTAATAAATTCACACATTACAACATCTCATACATTGACCTGCCTCCATACTACCTATATAAGTAGGTATATTAAGCACTTGATTTACAGGTAGCAAACAACAGAGGAAACATAGGTAAATATAATACCTAAACATATATATTACACAAAGACACTCAACAAACACAAGTGTTCATAACAGGAATGTTTGTCTAAGGTAGAGATCTAAGTACCTCACGACCTAAGGCGTATGTTCACGTGGTAAGCGTAGGTACGCGAGTATTAAAAATTTTGACATGAATTACTTTAGATTCACTTTCTAGGTATTTAAATGAAATTGTAATTTAAATCCCAAGTAATGGCTCTAGGGACAGCAGCGAAGGAAACAGAAACATTTTACAACGATCCGACATGACAATGGAATTTATCCAGAACAATAACTCAGTTTGATTTATTACGAACAGTACTAAATCTATTGTGAGAGATCCCCGCCAGAAACTGGATCAGTTTTCCGATGCGAATTAAATGATACTTTTCTTTGAGGTTTCTAGATTGTTATGATAGTTTATTAAGAGTATGTACCAAAGCATTATCCAACTTGATCTGAATCTTATCTTTTCAATTATAAATACGAGAATTGCCAAAGCCTGGATGGCGATCAATGACTTCTTTTCTTTCTTATCTTTTGTAAGTCTTCTTAGGTTCTATACTAAGTTAACAGGCTCTTACAGGATCTGAAACAAATATCAGGGTCCAGTCTCACACAACTGAAGCAGCGCCTGCGCTGTGTTTGGTGGGAGAGCCACGCTTCGGCATGAATGGGCCGGCTCGACCGAAGTGATACCACTGCCTCACAGAAACCCGGTGTGAAGCAGCACTTGTGCTGTGTTTCGCCGAGTGAGAGAGAGTACCGGATGCCCAACCCGGGGGGAAGGGGGTAAACGGTTGGTAGCGCGTCTGTGACGCCGACGTGTTACAGGTGTCCATGGGCGGCGGCAATTGCTTACCATCAGGTGATCCGCCAGCTCGTCTGCCACTTATCACTTTAAAAAAAGATGAGGGTACCGGAGGGCCAATTATGTAGGGGGAAAGAGAGTTTAAGGTTGGCAGCGCACTTGTGACTCTACTGGTGTTTCAGGTGTTTATTGGCAGCGATAGTAGCTTACCATCAGGTGATTATCACATAAAAAAACCGAACAGGGATTCATCGAAATATTTACATCTCAGACCTAAGTCCTAGACATATTGAGATAGATAGATAATAAAGAATTAAAAGGTTTTTTACTTAATATCAGAAAACAGGGTTGTTATATAACATTTATGTTATTTAATTTACTTACCTGCTCACTTTTCGGTATACAGGATATATCGGTAAATATCACATGCCTATAACCACGTCCCTAAGTAACCGTTCTGAAGAATATTTGCACCATAACTTTTGGGAATTCGTCAAAGAAATTCAGCTTTTAGCAAATTTCCAAATGCCGTCTCACAAATGTCATTCAGAAATTGTATGGGGAGTCGAAAATACATATTGAGGAACTTCCAAAAGTTGTAGAACGAAATATGTTGTTCAAAACAGTTGTTGCGTGGTTACAAGATATGAATGTCTACAGTTACATCCTGTATAGTAATGTAGGTGAAGGAAACTGGTCAAAATAAAATAAAATAATGAAATTTGTGACAAAAGCTAAATCACAAACAAATAAAAAAAACTTCACGGAGGTTTTCTTGTGAATGGGTTTAATTTAAAAGCTTGTTTGAAAACATTTATTATTTTCTATACAATTTATTTTAAAAAAGGTCTCCAGAATTCACTTCCCTCGTATTTTGAAGGAAATATTTATCAACCGTTGGATTCGTAAAAGATCTAAATTGAGTTTGTAATCTGTCGCGACATTGGGGAAAATAATATAAATTGAGCTGGTTTTCAATAAAATAAATTGTTTCTTAATATTTTAAACATTTTCCGGAGCTGAATTTCTTTGAATTGTGAAACTTAGGTACACTCGACAAAGTTCCCGGTATAACACTTTTAGACCTTATTCCAATGTATTAAAGTCGAAAAGTAGTCTATCAAGAACTTTGGCGTGAGTACATAATTATAAATCATCTTTCCAGCGTTTTGTTCCCGCTAACGTTCAAAAGCATCGCTCTGGTACCCATGGGTACGCTTGGACCATGATCCAGGATTTGTTGAGTCGGGTACCTAATTACTATGAAGCTTCTGCCGGCTGATTCGCAACATTTAGATAAGAGTAAGAAGAGTAAGAAAAAAAAAATTGACTACAACACATTTACACATAGACAAAGAGACAAAATAAAGGAACATAGTAGTTACGGCCAACAAGGTTCAGCCTCAGCATGATGCTGCAGCCACCGCGAGCAGCTGCTGCAGCGCTGGTTTTCAGGCTGGATCTTGAGTGACGCCTTAAATACATATATAATAAATGAATCATGAGAGTTCTAGCAGATGTATCAGAACTATTACCAGTCTTTCAATATCCTCACCGTAAGGGTACGCGCCTACAAAACTCGTGGAGGCTGTGGGATACCACAGCAAATCTTGATGCTTCTCACACACTTAAGAATTTTCTCTTTAACGTGTGCACTGCGCAGCCTATAGAACATTAATATTTAAAACCTATCGGTTTGGTACCGTATCCACTTACCAGGGTAGAGCTAGTAGCTACGAATGTGGCAGCATATCTAATGGACCCACTTACAGTAAAAAGCATATTATAAATCTCTAGCAAGCCGAGTTGGCTTTAAACTCCGGGCCATATTCTGAATACTAACTAGTGGTAACTCCTCCACTCATTGCATACAAATGACGTCACAGATCGTAGTTATTCACGCTTCGCAGTCATTTGGATGGTAAGGCTGATATTCCGATGTGTGATGAGCTATACTCTTACCTGGGGAAAGAATCAATTTAATAATTATTTTGCAATATTAAAAGTGTTATAGCTGTTTATTATTATGATTTATTATTTAATTTTTTTTGAAGTACCTACATCACATCACCTTTGTTTGTTTGTAATTTGATAAGTGTGTATCTTATGCCCCTTTGTCGCATCAGAAGGGTAAAGTAGATTTACACCTATATTATTTTAAATTTATATAAGTACTAGTGGCCCGCCCTCGCTTCGCTTCGGTATTTTAATTTTTTGAACGAAGTAGAATTCACAACAATCAAAGTAATTAGCAAAAAGAAATTTTACCGATACTTATAGGATTGATAATTTTGGTAATCGTAAACCTTAATGAAGGAATCTCAAAAAGATTTGATTTAAAAAATGCTGGAAACTCTATAAGTTCCCCCGTTCACCCCTATAGGGGGGGACTTTTATAAAATTTCTATGCAAAGCCTAAATACCTACCAATTTTCAAGATTCTAGCTTCAAAAAATGACAATACTTCGTTTCAACCCCCTTTTCCCCCCTTTTTAGGTTGAAGAAAAAAATAACGAATTCACTTTCATTACATTTTTATGCAAAGCCCAAATACCAAGTTTCAAGAATCTAGCTTTAAAATTGACAATACGGCGTTTTATCCCCCTTTCTCCCCTTTTTAGGTTGAAGAAAAAAATGCTGAATTCAATTTCTTTACATTTGCAAGCAAAGCCCAAATACCAATTTTCAAAGCTCCAGTTTTAAAAATTACGAATTTTCCATATGACGTTTTAACCCCCTTTCACCCCTTTGTAAGCTGAAGAAAAAAAAATGCTGAAATTACTTTCATTTAATTTGTATGGAAAACCCAAATACCAATTTTCAAGACTCTAGCTATAAAAATAATAAATCACCCATACATTGTTTTAACCCCCATTTCACCCCTTTATGGCTTAAATTTAAAAAAAAAACTAAAACAGGTCAATTTTTATTTTTGATAAACAACTTTAATCCAAATTTTCAAATCTCTAACATCAAAATTGAAAGACTTTCATACCAACGTAAACCCCCCCTTTCACCCCTTCAGGGGGTGAATTTCGCAAAACCCCTTCTTAGTGCGCGCCTACATAGTAAGAACTACCTATGTTTCAAATTTTATGATTTTAGGTTCAGTAGTTTTGGCTGTGCGTTGATAGATCAGTCAGTCAGTCAGTCAGTCAGTCAGTCACAGGCCGAGGCGTTACCTCTTTATTAATAGTATAGAAGAAGAAGATAGAAGAAGATAAATAGAAGAAGATAGAAGATAAATGAATGAATTAGCGCAATATCGTTTTTCCGCTTTAGCAAGTTGGTTCAATAGTGTATTTTATGTGGAGGGCAAAGGATAGAAACCGAAATTCTGTAAAAAAATAGCCAAGTCTCGATGGAGCTGCTTGTTTATCTCTTAAAAGTAATTAAATCTAGACAAAGTCGTGCCAAGTCTAAGGTTCCTTGCTGCGATTTCTTTATCATTATAGTTAATGTTGTGGTTAAAAACCAGGTGCTCCATGACACCATTGCACCAATCTGTCGCCAGAACCCATTAACAATGGCAATGTACTTGGTGTAAACGACATAAAATGTTAATTCTTTTTTTTAATATGTCCATTTAGAATCGGTGTGATAATAAGAGTCACATAGTTTCCTAGCTTTTCTTTGACGTCAATCGATATTCTACTGCCTAGTACGTCCCTGGAGGAAAGTCCTAATGAAGAATATTGAATACGAAAGCTATTGAGTGAGCGCTACCGAGCGCTCTATGTAAATGTAGGTCATATTAATGCAAATTAAAACGGGTGTGAAATGAAAAATCTTCTGGTACTATTTTAAAGGTGCTAAAATCGCTTTATCTTCGCTACATTTTTGTTATTATCTTTTTTCTTAATAAATATTCAGCGCAGAAATATAAGGAAAGATTCAGTAGTTGGAATCAAAGTAAAGCTGAAGGTAGACAATAGGAGGGTTAGGGCTCATGATGAGAAAAGTCTACTTAAGTAGTGAACCTATCATCGTCCTTCACAACAGTATTTCGTATAGAAAAATAGATAGATTTGATCCCACCATTAAATATCATCATCATAGTTAAACTAAAAACTTTCCTTTTAATAAAATTAGATAGGGCAGCAAAACCAATGTGCAAGTATGTTTCTTGTGTGACAAATGCGCAGATTTCAATTTCAGATTTCCATGTTTCCACGTTGTCAAAGCTCTTTTTAGGAGGGACTGTAAATTGTGTACATTGACATTCGGTAGATAGGACCACGCTTGTTATTTTGGTTTACGATCCAGGCTTTAAAAGCCGGCCTTTTATATCAAAGGCATCGAATGCAAGCAATTATCCTTGAATCAATGTGGTCTCTTAACTTATTAATATTAGAAAACCTAACAGTCACTGGTCGTATGCAATAATAAAATTATCAAACAAAAACTGACAAACCTTTTCGTTCTTTGACCGTACCTACAGGTTTTGATAAGGAAAGTAAAATAACAGAACAGTATAATAATACAATTACAATGATTCTTGATATGAATGAACAGGCAAAATACCTACCTACAAAGTTGTATTTTCAGTCTCACGAAATCACGAGTCAGAGCTAAAAAAATACCTTTTATTCCACCTGATTTATGAACGCGGTACAAAGGGTATTTTTTTAGCTTACGAAAGTAGTATTATTTTATGACGGGTTATGAAGGACGCCTCATCATTATTTGATTTCAAAGAATTCAAAAATATCATGTACCCTATATTTATCAGAGCTTATGCCTATTTATATATACCTATTTATACTTATGCCTAATAATTTTACTTAACATCTGCAGGATATGTTCCCACTTTGCATTAACAGTGGAAGAGCCACGCTTTGAATGAATGTGCCGGCTCGACCGGAGTGATACCACGAGTCCACGACCTTGCATAAGACTGGCGTGAAGCAGCGCCTGCGCTGTGTTTCGTCGAGTGAAGGAAAGGGGGCTAAAGTTTGGCAGCGCACTTGTGACTCTATTGAAGTTGCAAGTGTGTATAGGCGGCGGCATTTGCTTATCATCAGCTGATCCGTCTGCTCGTCTGCCACCTAACACAAAAAATCGAATAAAGCAACTATTAAATACCTACTTAGTACGCATTCGGTTAACTTTAATAAAGTTTGCCTTCTTTCACGCGTGCATATAAGTACCTACTTCTTGAAAATATACTATAAAGTTTCTAAAGCGAGGATTCACTTAAACGTTCTAACTTTAAGTTTTTCTAGTTTGTTCATAAAGCCAGTGTTGTTTGCTGTTAAGGCGGCAGTTTGTCTTAAAGTTTAATCGCGCTGACTTGGTAACAAGCTATTTAAGTTTGTGTGGGATGCTCATATATCTCGGGAAATTTAATTAACCTTAAGCTCTTCTTACCGATATCCATTTTCACGCCAGCCGTTGCAAGTTGCAAGCAAGTTCGGATATTCATCGACTTTTCAAGTGTAAATGGAGTCAATATGGAGGCCAAATTTAGAAATGGGTGTCCTACATCATGGCCTTTATATAAAGTAGGTATGAGCTCAGTTTATTTTTGAAAACTAAGTATGTTGGAAAGCCCTGTTGAGCATAGATTGTATGCTTGTTGCCAATCAAAATATATTTTTCTCAATTCAAGATATGTTTTTCTGGGACACATTCACAAACATGGAAAGCATAAATAATAAACAAAACAAAATAATATTCTTTCAAAAATAGTAAAAACATATACAACACAAACAATACAAAAGGGCTGGTCCGGCTGTTGATTCACAATAAACCCTCTTTTGATAGCTGAATGTACGTTTTCCCTTTTTTTCCAGACTGTCGCACATGAGGTATTCTTTCAATTTGACGGCCACATGGTGCAGTTGCTAAGGGTGTTCGCCCGCGCGAAAAGTCCCGGGTTCGATTCCCGGTCAGTCTATTTAGAAAACTACATTTTCCAAGTTTTCTTGGGTCTGGGTGTTCTGGGTTGACGTCGTTGACGCCCCCAGTTAATTATCGTCATCTGATACTCATAGTACAGGGGTTGCCCTATTTTGAGACCAGGTTGATTGGTGTGATTGTCTATAACCGGACAGCCTAGTGGTGTACGCTTCGGTCCAAGATGTCTGAAGTACCTAGTTCGAATCCTAGAATAATGTGTGATTGTCTGGCGCAAATTTATTTAATGTATTATTGACAGTTGAGGCGATAAACGAGTAAGGGAGTCAACTCATTTTCTACCGTACTGAAGTAATCTTCAGTCACATCGATCTGCCATTTTGTAGTTATTTTTCATTTGGCCGGGTTATATAGATATCTGTCCCTTACGGGTGATACGCGCTTAGCCACTCTATTGGATACTTTCTCTAAGTATTGTATCCATTTTTGGAATTCTATACCTAGGTAGATCTACTAATGATAGCGCTACTGGCATTACTTTTTCAAACAGTTTCAGTATGGAATTTTGTATATTAGAGAAATATAATTATGATCGAAGGTACGCTCGGTGACGCTCAGAATTGCATTCACTGGTACAAAATGGTTGCTAATAAGTTTTAACAAGCTGTATGAATTATCAGGGGTTTTAGCTCGGAAAGCCGGGTTTTATGATGACACTTACGCGTAAATGCAGTGGCTCTAGCTGAAATATCGTAACTATAAAATTTAAAGTCACCTCTCATACGTGTACCTATGTTGGAATCATTCAACAATAAATCAATGGAATCAACGGGAAAATATGAGCAAAAACTTACCTACAATTAATACGAGTAGGATCTAATATAACACGAAGATATAAATAAATTACAGACAATTTTGAGCCTTTTGGAAGTAACGCCAGAGGATAAAGAAGGGATCATAATTTTTATATTTGAGATTCGCTCATAATATTTCGAAATATGTACGTTGTAAGGAAAACTTTTCCTCTACTATGATTATAAATCAACCTACCTAGCTGTAACTTAAAAAATAAAAGAAAAAAATATAATTTTCCATAAGTTTTACCTAAATCCCTAACGTGAGTGTTATTCAGGAAAGTGTTAATTTGAGTTATTAGGAAAGCTTCACCGCTTGGTAATTTAATGATATGGACCGTTATTAACTCGATTAAATTCTTTATTTTTTGTACAAATATCATGGACGATTTGGTATTCGCCCAGTTAAAACAATAACCCGGGTCGGTAGCGTAGGTCGTAAAAAATGTAATTTGCCAACATGCCCCACGCTGAGACCCAATAAAAAGAATTATTCCACTTTTGTTATGTCTCGGATTTTTTGTACGAAGAGTAATCGCACAGCGTACCTTGTGCACACAGCTTCTTTTTACGTGCACTGTTTTATTAACGTAAGGCAAGTCTACGTTAGACGAGTGGAGTACGGGGCGAGACAAAACTCGTGTAGTGTAGACCAATTTACAAGCCACAAACGAGCGTTTTCTCGAGCTCTCTGAGCTCCACCCATTATGGGGTTCTTGACGAACACAAAGAGATTGCGATGAAGTGAATAACGTAAGGTAAATAATGTCCACACTTGCTTGGCTCGTGCTTAGCTCCTATAACATAGGTACCTAGATCCACCATAAGGTAAGGCTGGTTAGCATATTTGGTGGAGACCCTGCTTACCTGAGATACGACATCCGGGTCCAGGGTCTGTCGGGTCTTGAAAGGGCTGTCCAACGAGCGTCCCCGTTCAATCGGTGGGCGCTCACCAAGTTGGACAGAGATTTGGCCAAGGAGGGGGCCTTTCTCCAAGATTGGCTCGGTCCACCGCTAAGTGAGGACGTAGAGGAGGCTGCCTCCCAGTTGCGTGAGTCCCTGACCGAGGTGTGCGATTTTAGCATGCCTCGGTCCCGCCGCCCCGATCCCCGTCACGCCGTATACTGGTGGACGGAAGAGATTGCGGGGCTCCGGGCGGCGTGTTTTGCTGCCCGGAGGGCGTATACCAACTCTAGACGCCGGCGGATTAGGGACCTCGCGAATGAGGCCCGCCTCTATGAGGCCTTAGTTGAGGCCAGGAAGGCCACTAAGGCCGCTATAGGAGTGGCGAAAGATAGGGCCAGACAAGAGATGCTGGAGGGTCTGGACCGTGATCCGTGGGGGAGGCCATATAAGGCGGCGCGTAGCCAGCTGCGCCCCATTGGCCCTCCCCTGACCGGAGACCCTCCAGCCGGAGCTTATATAAGTACTACTAGCGCCGCCCGCGACTTCGTCCGCGGTGGAAAGTAACTTTTTACCCCCCTTTAACCCCTTACAACCCCCTTTTAGCAAATAAAAAGTAGCCTATGTCCTTTCTCAGGTCTAAGTTATCTGTATACCAATTTCATTTAAATCCGTT
>JABMDO010001187.1:0-17191 GCA_014851415.1 Cnaphalocrocis medinalis
TGGACTATACCATTAACCTCTTTATTAATAGTATACATTTTAACGCGATTTATGCACTAACGATGAATGGGCTCGCGTTGGATGATGGTGTTGTATGACGATATGTGCACGATGCCGGTTGCCAGGAGCTGGTGAAGGAATAACCAAAGATCGATCGGTGTGGTAAACATTTGTAGAGGCTTATGTCCAGCAGTGACCTGCAACAGGCTATAGCTTTCTTTCTTTTAACTTTAACATCGTATGATGCCTCGCTGATATTTTTCTAGCTGTGTCCCGATATCGGAACTAAATCATCAGCGTTTGTTTTCAATAATGACCGCGGTTCCCCATACTAATGATGTTTGCGCTACATAATTACGAAACAAAGCCTGAAACCCGTGAAAAGCTGCGATGTACGGAATATGCCTTTATTTGCACATCGAGTTTTTGTGCCAAATTCTGTTAATTAAGTCGGGGAATATTCCATTAAGGGGTAAATTGGGATTTTTTATTAATTTTGTGTCGTTAGTGTCTTTTATAATTGTGGGTTAATTGGTAAAAGTTTTTGTGTAATCAATTTAGATTCTAACTAGTGGCCCGCCCTCGCTTCGCTTCGGTATTTTAATTTTTTGAACGAAGTAGAATTCACAACAATCAAAGTAATTAGCAAAAGAAATTTACTGGATACTTATAGGATTGATAATTTTGGTGATCGTCAACCTTAATGAAGGAATCTCAAAAGATTTGATTTAAAAATGTTGGGAAACTCTATAATTTACTTTGTCAAATTTAATCAGTTCCCCCGTTCACCCCTATAAGGGAAGGGGGGACTTTTATAAAATTTCTATGCAAAGCCTAAATACCAATTTTCAAGATTCTAGCTTCAAAAAATGACAATACTTCGTTTTCAACCCCCTTTCCCCCCTTTTAGGTTGAAGAAAAAATAACGAATTCACTTTCATTACATTTGTAGGCAAAGCCTCAAATACCAAGTTTCAAGAATCTAGCTTTAAAATTGACAATACGGTGTTTTATCCCCCTTTCTCCCCTTTTTAGGTTGAAGAAAAAATGCCGAATTCAATTTCTTTACATTTGCATGCAAAGCCCAAATAGCAATTTTCAAAGCTCTAGCTTTAAAAATGACGAATTTTCCATACGACGTTTTAACCCCCTTTCACCCCTTTGTAAGCTGAAGAAAAAAAAATGCTGAAATTACTTTCATTTAATTTGTATGGAAAACCCAAATACCAATTTTCAAGACTCTAGCTTTAAAAATAATAAATCTCCCATACATTGTTTTAACCCCCATTTCACCCCTTTATGGCTTGAATTTAAAAAAAAAACTAAAACAGGTCAATTTTTATTTTTGATAAACAACCATAATCCAAATTTTCAAATCTCTAACATCAAAATTGAAAGACTTTCATACTAACGTAAACCCCCCCTTTCACCCCTTTAGGGGGTGAATTCGCAAAACCCCTTCTTAGTGCGCGCCTACATAGTAAGAACTACCTATGTTTCAAATTTCATGATTTTAGGTCCAGTAGTTTTGGCCTGTGCGTTGATAGATCAGTCAGTCAGTCAGTTCAGTCAGTCAGTCAGTCAGTCACAGGCCGAGGCGTTACCTCTTTATTAATAGTATAGATAGAAGATAGGTTTTTTGTGATAGAAAAAAATAAATTTGGTAATAAAAGTATTTTAAATGGGGGTCAACGACATTTTGTATTCTGTTGTACAAAATAAGTTGACAAAAAATAAATAAATTCTCACAACATCTCATACATTGATTGACCTGACTCCGTACTAAGTAGCTTAAGCACTTTTTTGTTTTCCTCTGTTGTCTGATATCTGTAACAACAGATATCAGACAACAGGGGAAACACAAATAATACTTAGATACATATATTTAGCGATAATTTTGCTCTTTTTATTTTCTTTCCCCTCCTGAAAACACCCTTTCCAAAGCATTCTCTAAACAATTTGTCACATTTTGAAGCCCCTTATTCGCCCTTCCCTTCAGGCTGAAAAAATTCAGTAACAGTGATTATAATTTAACACCGTGACACAGAGCGTGATGAATGGCCGTCATAATTTGTGGGCGAATTTTATGGATTAGGTAGGGCTGCCATAATCTAAATCATCACAACTATAAAATATTAAAAAGAGAACTAACGCGACGTTTTATTGTTAAGTACATTGTATGTACTCGTACTTACTACTTGACGTTCTATGTTCAGTCCGCTTATGACCATTGTTGCTGCAACGTAGCCGAAACGTCAAGCAAGTAAGTACATACAACGTCGTTCCCGTTTTAATATTTTATGGTTATAATGCAAAGCGAAAAATTTAAAAACCAATAAATCATCATTATTCTATCGTGACTTTCCCAGTTGCGTCCAAAGCTCTCGTTTTGAACCTGGCGTAAGGGTACGATCGCACCATGATACATTTTGGAAGTTTGGTAGTTACAATGAAGCAACTGCTCTCTGGCCTTCATAACCTATTGACAGGGGAACCAGACCAGCCGGATCATGGTTACAAGTTAAGATTAATTTCCGAAACGTGCAGGTTTCCTCAAGATGTTTTCTCTCACCGCTGAGCGGCATGCTCTGAATTTGTTAATGGAGCATCCTCTTCCAAGGTTATATAGGTTCCATTCCCACTTTGGAAAAACCGTGTGCTGAACGTGGTTTAGTGTGGATGTTATCTCTAAGTATTTTTGGCAACCCTGCGTCTTGCTGACTGCGGCGGTTTCACAGGTTCATTAAATTGTAACAAAACTGATTGGTTTTAAATAACCACTTTGCTGAATTATTTAATCACTCTGTATTATAATCCATTATAATATCTGGTCCGATTACGTATTTAGTGACCCTGTGCCTCACACACCAAACTTTGTGGGTTCGATCCTCACCCTGGACAATTTATATTCATGTGATGAACATTAGCTACTAGATCGTGTAAATAGCAAATGCAAGTTACTGGCGTATAACTAGACCAGCTTAGTAGCTGTACATTGGCTAGGCATCAGTTCGCACTGTGTAAATGGGATGGGAGAGATCTTAATAAGTAACGTAAGCTTTGCCTACAATCCTCTTTAGTGCTTCTATTAACCCCGCTGTCTTAAGCATCCCCCCAACTATAATACTTACCCAGTTACCAATCATAATCAAAAGTGCCATTACCTCCAGCCACTAAACTCACTGCATCGCGGACAACTTGTAACGACATTCCTGTCGCCAGATAGCCTAGTTTGAGCGCCCCACTTACAGATACCACCACTGAAGACCTGCACCTTATGCCCTTCTGATAAGGTTGAATAGCCCTCACTGTTGCTAACCAAGAGTGTACTTGTATTTACTCGAACCTTTTTACACCTTTGTTGCTTACCTCTTTTAGAATAAGGTTGAAAGTAGCATTCGTTTTAAGGAAGTGACGCTAAGACTGTCATTCAAGTTTATGTCGTATTTAGAAGAGGGTGGAGTTGAAAATGGAACGTTTTAAGTTGGAATGAGTCAACGCCCTCTATCTGAGTCCTGATTACTTGTGTTTACACCTGTGTTTGGTTTCTTAATTATGTTCTTAAATGCCTTAGGTCGTTGACATTTTTTATTCTGGCTGAGATTTTGGTATAGAAACCTGTTTTATTCACTTGCCGTACCTACTAAAACACAGGGGTGAAAAGACAAATTCAAGAATTTGCTCACGAAAGAATAGGATACACTTTGACCTTACAATTAATTATTTAAATTGGGATTAGTATTTTACCAACTTGAAATTTGTACCGGTAATCGCACGGTGGCGTGTTTTTATTAATATTCGTAGCCAGCTTTTTAGTTATTTATAAATCTTAACTTATTTTGAGTTTTAAAAAGGTCACAGGCCAAAGATTGGAGCTTTTCCATCGCTAAATTATTCTACCCCCTCCCTTTTCGCCCCAATTTAATGTCCCACTTCACCTCAGTTTAGTTTTTAGAATAGTTCTCATTCCGTGTTCCTATTTACATATTATTGTACATTAACAGGCGAGGTGCTTTACATAATGAACCTTAGGGCTTTGCGTTAAAGTATATTAATTTCAAATTGAAATCAGCTGCTAACGAAACGAAAACAGTATTTTGTGTATTAAATGAAACAAGTGAGGATGTGCGGATTTCTACTTGTAGATCGGCGTTGAGGAAAAACATCAAAAGGGTAGTTGCAAAAGTTTCCAACGTGGTTTGGTGGTGGTTTCCAAGTATTGGGTTTTGGGAGTCAATGACAAACTTATTTGTTGGTACTAAACGATATCTTTATTAAATCGTTTTATAGGAGAGTACGCATGTTTACAAATGTACAGTTAGCAGAGTAACAAGACTCACAGACAGAGCCAGACTAACTATCTGAGTCAACAGGCTCCACAAGACGAACCGGCGCGGCCGAGTCGACAAGACTCGCTGGCATCTCAAGACTTACTAACATCTCAAGACTTACTAACAGAGTGATCCCTCAGGATTCAAGGACGAAATATGTATTCGTAAAATGAACCTTATTAACAAGTGCAACAAGAGGAACTCTATTACTATGCAATTAAGTGCAGATTAGCATGGGACGAGTTTGAGTTATTTTTGATGTATTCCAACACGCCCCCTCAAAAATAAATTCCAAACTTAAATAAAAATAATTTACAATTATCATGTACTCTCCTATTGACTGGGAACATTTCTATTGGCCCAACATTCGTTGCAACGAGGATTAGGGAAACCAGTCAAAACCTAACCAGGCCAACAATATTAATTAAATTCTAAATCTTAAAAATCTCACTTATTACAAAGAATCACTCTTATACATAGTCTTGAAAAACAAACAAAATTACAATACGCCTAATTTCATTCTCAATTCTGAGAAGCGTAAGGTCGCCAATGACTTTGTCAGCACATCAGCCAGTTGATTACCTGTGGGAACATAAACCATTTTAATAACATTTTTCTCAACCTGTTCCCTAGAAAAATGATACTTTACATCAATATGCTTTGATCGTTTGTGACATGTTGGGTTGTTAGCAATGCTTATGCATCCATTGTTATCCTCATAAATAGGAATTGCACCAGGTACCTCAATATTTATGCTGGTCATTAAAGCTTTTAACCACAAAGCTTCTCTAACTGCTTCAAACAAAGCCATATACTCCGCTTCCGTAGACGAAGCTGCAACAGAAGTCTGCCGCTTTGTTTGCCAACATATTGTGCATCTTTCAAACAATTGAAACAAATAACCACCACGGGCTTTTTCTAAATAATGCACAACCAGCCCAGTCAGAATCAGAATAACCACTCAATATGTCACTATAATCACGCGAGTGTAAATTTATGGTTCCTTTTAAATATCGTAACACTCTTTTCAAGTGTAACCATAAGGCCTCGCCGTTTTTGCTAGCAAATCTGGTAAGAATGTTCACACAAAAACTTAGGTCGGGTCGTGTGCAACATGACATACAATAAACAACCGATTAGATTTTTACAAGGGGCACTTGTAATTTCACACGAATTCAAAGCTGATTTTGAAGCTTACTTTAGTTTCTAATGGCATTTTGACAGATTTATAGTCACTCATGTTGAACTTTTATAAGACATATGTAACAACTTTGGTCCAAAGTGACCTTTTTTGCTGTCGTTTCTTGTAACTTTTATTCCCAAGAAACAATTTATGACTTTCAAGTCAACCATTTTAAACTTTTGCAATAAATAACTTTTGAAACTATACATGCCGATCATATTACGACATCAACAGACACCACACACAAATGTTTTTATGAATGTCACATGTGTCTAGAAAATAAATGCATCGATCAGCAGATGAGTATCGAAAACCTTTATCAATCAAAGCTTTTTCAAACGTTTCAAACCAACAGCGAGCGGATTGTTTTAATCCATATAAAGCTTTCTTTAACTTTGCAGACTTTATTTTCTGCCTTAGGTAGACCTTCAGGAATTTCCATGTATATTTCCTCGTTAAGATCTCCATTCAAAAACGCTGTTTTTCACGTCCATATGGTGGACAAGTAAATTAAATTGATTCTCAAAAGCAATTATATACCTGAAACTTGAAATTCTTGCGACAGGTGCAAAAGTTACATTGTAGTCAGTCAAATACTCCAGACTAAAACCTCTTGCCACTAACCGAGCTTTATATTTTACAGGTTTCCCAAACTCATCATTTTTAATATTAAATAGCCATTTACAACTGACAATATTTCTGTTCGCTGGTTTCGACACAATTAACCACGTATTATTTTGAATCAGTGAATTAATTTCATCAGCTATAGCATTTTGCCATAAATGCTTCAAGTCATCTCTTAATTCGATTTCTTTATGACTTAGGTATTATACACACTAAAGAATTAGCAGACAATAAATAGCTCTCAGAAATATCATCGTTTTCGTTATATGAAATAGAAAATATGTTTTTTATCCGTTTACTTCGTCTAAGTTCGTGTGAAGTCGCATTGGTTGGGGACGTAGTCAATGTATCCTGTAATGAAGAGTAGTCTGAAACTGTATGCACATCTGTTCCGCGAACAGATTTCTTAGGCGGTGGACCTAATGGTACCGTTTGTGACATTACATTATTATCTGATTTCTCTATATCAGACATGTGTGATTCTCCATAATCACACCCGTCAGAGGTACTACCAAGCTTACTGGAACTTTCAGACAACATTCTTTCAGTATGCTTGCCGGAATTAACTGAAGTTATTCCCCCAGGCTTTAAAGGCCTGAATGATAAGAAATTAATCTCATCCACAATTACATCTCTGACTCACAAACTTATCTTCTACCACATCCACACCTTGTAGCCATTCGGTTCAAAGCCAACCAAAATACCTTTCAATGACTTATCGTCAAACTTGGCTTTCCTCACTTTATTGTGATAATATACAGTCGAACCGAAAACCTTCAAATACTTTAATTGAGGTTCTTACCATGCTACAATTCAAAAGGTGTAACAAACAATTCAGTGCCGTGGTGGCGCTAATATTGATCAAATATGTACCAGTCAATACAGCCTCACCCCAGAACGCCTTATTTAATTTAGCACCCGAGATCATAGCTCGACTACGTTCTGTAATTCTCATCATCCTTTCCGAGATACCATTCAAGGAAGGAGTATGAGGCACTGACATGTGGTAGGATATACCCCTGTGCAAACAATACTCTTTCATCTCATTAGAAAAATATTCACCACCATTGTCACAGTACAAATTGACCAGTCTCAAACCAAAATGAGCTTCACTTTTTGCAACAAAGTCCCGAAAGCAAGCAAAACATCTGTTTATGAGCTATTAAATACGTTGCACAATAGTGCGTGTACTCATCAATAAAAACAACAAAATAGTTTTTGTCGTCAAGGGTCGTGGGCGTGATGGGACCACAGACGTCTGAATGGACATTAAATAGAGGTCGACTTACAATTTTAAACTTTGACTTATTAAATGGCAAACATGATTGTTTTCCATTTATGCAATCTTCACACAATTCGTCATTAGGTGATATATTATTTAACTTTTCAGTATCTGAAAACATTTGCTTACTTTTTATTTGCATAAACTTAGATTTGCCAATATGGCCTAATCTTTTATGCCATAACGTGTAATATTATTTACACCTCTATTTAACAACACAGACATATGTGAAGCATTACTGTAAAGCACAAAATTAATACCAATCAAATTGTTCATTGACTCACCCTTTGTTACCAAATTCTTACCCACATCGTATATCTGAACGCTGCCATCTTTGTCAAATACAACAGTCATACCTGCTTGTTGCATTTTCTTTACTAATAACAAGTTGTGGGGAATATCAGAGCTGAATAATACATCCTGTAGTATTCCCTTTATGCCAAGGCTAGTCATAACAGGTAGATTTCCTTTCTTTGTAGCCTTTATATTACGTGCCGTTTTTAGCAACTGAAATAGCGATGGGTTGTTGAAGGGTTTCAAAGTGTTGAGCCAAATCTTGTCTGTTTATCAGGTGATCCAATGCTCCTGAATCCAAAATGAAGGTAATATTGTGCTCATCGTTTCCCATACGGTCATAAACGTCATCTCCAGCCATGAAGGCAAATGATCTATTTGAGGATTTCTCAGTATCCGCAGACATCTGGACCGTTTGAACCATTCTATTGTTGTAAGGTTGTTTTTTTCTTATAGTTTTTATTCAAATTGCAAGTCCTTTTGAAATGTCCAGACTTGCCACAAACATGACATTTCATGTTTTTGTACTTGTTGAAGTACTTTTAATGAGCAGATATTCTATTTGCTATGTGTTGTCTACTTCTTGAGAAATTTGAACTTTCTGCCTGTAGAATTTTCATAGAAGTATCCTATCTCTCATTTAATAATTTTATTTCATGATCAAGAAGTCGTGTTCTCAAATCAAGCTGAGTTGCTATGCTCTTCCTTTCATAGAGGTTACTCAATTTTGAAAGGACTTCTTTTGCGGTACAGTTTCCGGTGATAAGTCCAAGAAGACTGTCTGCCAGATATTCAATGATAGTATTTTTCGCCACATTTTCTTTCTTCTGCCACTCCTGCGTTAATTCACTTGGTCGAGTTCTTTTAATAATTGTCTGATTCTTAATTTCCAAATACTATACTTTTTCACCATCAAACAGCCTAATGTTTCTTTTCAACGCAGAACGGTCCATGGTTAAAGTCAATTAAAACGCACAGCGAAAATAACATAAAGTTCACAATTAACGCGCACACAAGTGTCACTGGTAATTCACTTAAAAATGTCTGTGGCAATATTTCAAACAAAAGTTCTCTAATATACTATTATTACATTTACTTTAAATTACTGCAATGACTGGGCCCATAACCTATTGGGTTTTGGGAGTCAATGACAAACTTATTTGTTGGTACTAAACGATATCTTTATTAAATCGTTTTATAGGAGAGTACGCATGTTTACAAATGTACAGTTAGCAGAGTAACAAGACTCACAGACAGAGCCAGACTAACTATCTGAGTCAACAGACTCCACAAGACGAACCGGCCGAGTCGACAAGACTCGCTGGCATCTCAAGACTTACTAACATCTCAAGACTTACTAACAGAGTGATCCCTCAGGATTCAAGGTACGAAATATGTATTCGTAAAATGAACCTTATTAACAAGTGCAACAAGAGGAACTCTATTACTATGCAATTAAGTGCAGATTAGCATGGGACGAGTTTGAGTTATTTTTGATGTATCCAACACCAAGTTGTGGTTGCACTGGTGTTGTTAGTGTTGTGAGGCGGGTCGAGGTCGCTTGCCTTTGGGTATCCGTCTGCTCGTCTGTCGTCCTATCACTCAACAGGTCAGACGCAGGCAGTCGCCTCATTGTAATAATTACCAGACTCTTAGGGTCCGCTTGCGCCTGATGGTTGAAGATTAATTCGTTTATTACCTGATAGTTTATTTCCGTAGGTAACTAATTTTAACATTCCGATGACAAGCGCTGATCCGAAATTGCGCTAGACAATGTAAAAAATTTAGTTCCGTGCTACGAATAATTCGTGATTAAATTGCTTAATCCTTTTTTTTTTTTTTTTTGTGGTGACGATGGGAAAATCTGCCTTATGCACACCCGGCCGCTGGGAGGCGACCGGGTAGTGTGGGGGCTCTCCTCTGTGTTGGGCCTCGCTAACCAGAGGCCGTCCAGTGGCATACCCACTAAAACCCCAACGACTTATCCCGGCAAGTCCAGGCTCGGGGTGAGGCACGGGAGAAAACGGACGAACCTTGCCACCGCTGAACTCACCCATGGACTGCGAGGCTCGCCAGTGCGGCCCCACTCCACTTCCTCCGAGGGCTGCGTTAGACACAACCCCAGGGCCTCTCCCACGACCCTCCTGACGCACCCTCCCGATTAGGCACCCACACTGCTGGCTGCAGTGCAGGCACCCGTCGAGAGGGTGACTGCGGGGACCCTTCCCCACCCATACGCTACTGGATATGCAGCACAGAGCGGGTTGGGGAAACAAACCCCGCAGCTTCAAGACGAAGCCGCCCGAGCTACCAACTCCGCTGGATGCGGAGCCAGGAAAACGGGCAACACCGACCTGCCGCCGCAATTCGCTGGCTGCGACCTTGCAGCGCAGGTCTCCACATCAGGGGCTTTTGCCCACTGCGCCCGGAGGCGCTCCACTCATGAGGGGGGGCTGACGTCAAAGCGCCCCGCCGGAAAAACCGCCGCGCAACCCGCGCGGGCGGAGCCGGACACAGCCCCCCAGGTCCGAGGACCAGTGTGCGTCCGTCGGCCGTCGGGTAGCAATCCACCGCAGTGAGATTACTACCCGCCGTTGCCCGGGGAACACCGGACCCCACGGTAACCGTTTCTGACTGATACCAGCCGCGGCTGGAATCAAGACAGAACTGATTACCAGCGGGGCCGCTCGTGGAGGTCGACGCACCTTAGCTCCCCAAATTGCTTAATCCTGACACGCGCAAGTGGACCTTAGATTGATACAACAATGTAATCCAAACATCCAAAAGATGTTTGAAGGAATTGGCACAGAACCGAACAAAATGGCGAACTAGATGTAGGAGGCCAAGACCCACCTTGGATCGCTTAGCCAGCGTAGTTAGTTGTAATATCTAATCTCAGTCCGAGCCAAATACGTGCTAGTTAAGACACCGAAAAAAACCTTTATATTACTTATTATTATTTGTCGATGTAACAAACAGCTAAAAAAAGGCATCTTTTAATTCATGACAATTTCATGTCCATTTTAAATCTAATTACTTAGCAGGATTAATTAGTATTAATGACTTTAATATTCATTAATGATAATTACCATAGATTTAGGGCGGAAGCTTGCTACTTAAGGTCGTGACCTTTAGGGTCAAATATGGAAAATTAGGATCACCTCTTCCTGACCTTTGTTTCCCCTTCATCTTAAGAGATGGTGCATTGCAGTAAAAATATTTAAGCATTTTTATGGGGTGAATTGAATCAGATCCAAAAAAACGTATCTGTCGTATCTGGGCCATTGTTCGAGATTTAAGTGTACCGTGGCAGTGATTAGTGAACGCTTTTCCCATAAATAATATCTATATTTTAAGATTCTGAAGTGAATTTCGGAGGAAACTGAAAATGTTAAACTGCAACCGTTAGCGCCGCGATGCCCCAAAATTTTAAATGAGCGGAAAAATTCGGTTTAGCTCTGGCACTGTGGCGTCCTCTTAGGTCTAACTAGATTTCTCTCAGGTATGTTTGGTGCAGGCATCTAGGGGATTTATGAATGGGTACAAATACTGGGCTGTTTAGGCGGCAACATCTTGGTAGTTGTTAGGTAATAAAAACCACGAAATCATACCACTTCAACATCAGCCTGAATCTTGATCCCACTGCAGGGTATAGGCCTCCTCCTGTGCTCGCCATTTACAACGTTTCTGTGCCAGACTCATCCAGATCTTTCAGAGAAAACTCTCATTGTTGACTCTTGACAGTCGAGATCAAGTTTTCTTTTAATTATTCGTTGCCATTACAAGTTATGATTTCCACTTATTTTAACTTTACGTAGGCGTGATATTTTTTGTTAGCCTTTATTATCAGCACGATGGTGCTAGGTAGCTGTTATTGATAAGTTCTCAATATGCTTAATCTTTTTATTTTGTTGCAGGTAATCTTCAGTACCAGTTGAGCCTCAAATGTCTTGTATTGACACCAACGGCGAACGCTATTTAACCACGTGCCATTTCTGTTTCTGTTTTATACAACTCAAGAGATCTAAGGGTTATACTTTCAAACTCGATGTTAAGTTAAAGTCACTGTTATTTAATAAAACCAACTCTGGTGTTTTGTGTTTTTTACATACATATACAGAATTACAGATTCTGCTGAGACCACTCGCAGTTTATAAGTTTTTTTTTTAAGATGGCCTTATCTATTGTTCATAGCATTCTTTGGATATCACAGCTAATATCTATTAAGAGTAACTTAAGTAATTTTATTTATGCAAATAGGACTATTATTAAAGGGACCTAGAAACCCTTATTACTTCTAAGTTGTCTTTAAACTATTCCTTTTAGTTCACTCTGAACGGTCCCTACAGAATCTTGAGTCCGTCATAACCCTTTAATAGTGATGTTTTGATGCCAAGATTCGCCAGTTTTGGTTTTGATTCTCCTCATTGCAGCGGTAATTCCGACTTTAGACGAAGCTAAATCTTCCTAAAAGACCGATAATGCATTTGTATGCCTTCTGATCTAGCTGATGTATATGGACCGTGGTGATCACTTAGGTGACTGGCTTGCTCGTTTGCCCCTCATTCCCGAATAAAATTTTGCGCGCAGTTTTTGCACAATCTCAGGTTTTCATACAAAGCGAGCATATTCCATTTTAAAAGGTCGGCAGTGCAATTGTTACTCCTCTTACCATCAGGCTATCCGTCTGTTTGCACGCACAATCCAGTAGGCCTAACATGCGCACCGCGACAAAATTTTCTCGACTCTGGATCGCGAAAGCGCATCCTTCTATCCCGCTCATCGCTCACTCAGGTGAGCGGGACGCAACTTGCGCCGACAAAATACGTGTGTCGACAAATTATCTCGTGGTACGCATGTTAGCCCGGCTGGGCATCAGTCATCTAAATATGGATGTGGAACTATTTTCAAGTTTAGTATAATGATGAATATCCCCATTCCTGATTTGGTCATATGAATTTGTGTCTCCAAAATTCAAATCCAAGATCACGCACAACACTACCAGACCGCACTCTTCAGACTGTTGATGCAAAGTTGTCCATTATCTATGTAGATGACATCTTGTTAAGTGGTGTTTAACTCCAACAACACGCTGGGACTTGTTAAAACAACGTAGAAGTAGTTCCGAAAGAGCCGGATTAACATAATATGGCCGCCGCTGGAGGAGGGAATAAAATGGGGAGTTTAACATAAACCCGGGTTAAGCATTAGGGATATGGTTGAGGTTTGAAGTGACATGCTTGATTTATAGTGTTTTCTTTAAGTTGTTACTTATTTTATACATTCTTCGCTATTTCTTTACAGGGTGTATCTATGAACATTTAAATCACTAACCACGTCTTCTACCAATTGTTCATGAATTTTGGAAATTCGAATAAAAGTAATCAAGGCGTCGGTCAGTGGCTTGATTATTTTTTCATCGGATTAAGTGAGGGTACCGGAGACCCAATGGCGACCTATGCGACCTTCAAGAAAAGTGTATCTAAGTATACAACTTTTTAAAGGCTAACTTTTGTGTAGCGTGTGATTTGTGTCCAAGGGTGACGGCAATCGCTTGCCATAAGGTGATTCGTCAGCTCGACTCGAAAATTCACTCTCACCTTAATCTCAACACACATTAAGTTCAATATCAATTGAGGAAATACAGATATGAACCCGACGTGTGGGTGCCTGTACAAAGGATGTTCCGTTGTAATAAAACTCTCCAAAGCTGAATGAGAGAATTCCATTTCACTCCAATCTCCGAATTTGAGAGCACACTCTAATTTCAAGTGGGTCGGATATAGGCACGTATAAAAAACTCTTCAAGGCAGGCGCTAGTGATGTGCAAACCTTGACTGCCCGGGGCATATTTGGTGACCTTTGGGCCGGCTCGACCGGAGTGATACCACTGCCTCACAGAAAACCGGCGTGAAGCAGCCCCTGTTCTATGTTTCGACCGCAGTGAGTGAGGGTACCGGAGGCCCCACCCGGAGGGGAAGGGGAAAAAGGTTGGCATGCGCCCTTGTAACTCTACTGGTGTTGCAGGTGTCCATGAGCGGCGGCATTGCTACCATCAGGTGATCCGCCTGGCTCGTCTGCTACCTATCACAATAAAAAAAAACCTTGCTTAAATCGCTAATGGTAGTGGGTTGATCCCCACCATGCACGAACATTCGTAGGTATGCTTAGATCAGGGATGGGGAAAGCCCGGGACAAAAAATCTAATTAAGCTTTCATATTCCTTTTTTTTCCTATTTCAATATTCAGTAAGATATTGAATAAGACAGTAAAATTTAAAAAAAACTTAGATGTGAACCATTTTCTTCCGGCTGAGACCCTTAATGAGATAGGTGGCAGACGAGCAGACAGATCACCTGATAAAAAGCGATTAACATTTGATTTGACAACCCTGATTGGGCCTCCGATTGTGATTGTAAATCGTATAATTTACTGTATTCCACGCCGATGACAATTCGAAACGTTCGCGTTCTCCCGATTGAAATTCTTTTAGTTTGCCCCCGATCATCATCATCATCATCAAGTGATCCGTTTGCTTGTTTATCTCCTCTTGCTTATGTTACCCTGGCCTGTAGGCCTAACATGCGCACCGCGACAAAATCTTGTCGACTCTCATCCGCGAAAGCGCATCCTTCTATCTCGCTCATCGCTCAGTCAGGTGACCGAGACGCAACTTGTGCCGACACAATACGAGTGTCGACAAATTATCGCGGCGCGCATGTTAGCCCGGCTGGCCTGCTGTTCGAGGCCTGCGGGTCCGGTTGTGTATAAACACGACCTCCCCGGTACATCACTGGCGCGGGCCCCATAAATCCCGAACTTCCCTCAGGCCCGGGACAATTTTCGCGACCAACTGACTGGATAATGGCTTAAATCACACGCTCTCTCAACTTCATGGTACAGAATAGTAAAGTAACATTATAAGGCGAGTGCTTTGTAACGTTTCATTTATTACAAAGATTAGGGATGTTTAGGGACGCCAAAAAGACGGACAATGTTCCGCTTTGTCCGGATAAAGCCGAACATTGTCAGGTTTTTTAGTTAGCAAGTCCGGCTAAATCGGACAGCGTCTGGCCGTGGCGGTTTTTCTCTTATATTCTATAGTCAAGTAATTTAATAATGAATGGCATGGTGGCAGGAATGGCATGGAAACTATGATTAATTTGTAAAGGAGACCAGGAAAGAGGAGAAGATCAATTAGTTGACTCGTTTCAATTTAAATAGCCGGCCAAGGGCGAGTCGGACTCCTCTATGGAGGGTTCCGTAGCAGCAAGTAAAATTTATTTTTATATTTGAGTTGATTAAATGTAGTTTTAAAGGTAAATTTATAGCGAGCGAGAGCGTCTTCCCTAGTAAAATAGGTTTAGGCCGGCTCCGCCGCTCGGCGCGCCACCGCCGCGCTCCCGCGCAACATTCGAACTATGCGCCGCCAGTCTGATTGCGATCGCCTCCGCGAACGCGCGCGCGCCACGAACCGCTGGGCCGGCCGCGCCGACGACTCATTTTTGTCACTTTTCTTTTGTTTTATTATGTTTAACTGGTTTCTCGTATTGTGTTACGAACTTTGCATTATTGTTTATGTTATAACCAGTGTGTGTGACTTTTTAAATAAATCTTTTTATACAATTAACCGCGTTATCACTATAATTGGCTGCCCAACGTTTGGCCGACGTTTGGGACTATAGTATCGTGCGTGAAAAACTGTGTATTAAGTGAAATACCTACGTGCGTACCGTGAACTTGAGACCTATAACGTTGTTATACCACTGAGAAGTCAGTCTAGTGCAATTGTGCGTTTTTCGGACTGTGCTTTCATATCCAGTGAGTCGTTTAGGTTATTTTATTACGGTAAGACTATAGTTTATTTGAATAATTAGGAACAATTTTAGTTTATGGTGTTAACGTAGGGTAATTATGGACAAAGTGACATTGTATTTTGTGTATTTTTTGTGTAATTCGTAGTTACTAAGTATTTTGGACTGTACATAGCACTTAATCTATGTACATACTTAGTATTTTATTCATTAGTCACGGACTTCAGTGCATTTTTAGTATAAACATTCGTTTCTAGACTTTATTTACGTTATTTCAATGTGCAATTCGTAGTGACTTTCATAAAAACTTGCAGTGATACCTATTTTTGCCGCGCAAAGTTACCGGCTACGTCATATTTGGGAATCCGTAGCCGTCGACGAACCGAGACCACGCCCCTTTTAGTACTTGCCTACCGTGCGTGTGCGGTTCGTGCAGTATATTTGTTACCGCGTCCGTTTGCCCGCGCGCTCGAAGTGCCTACCGAGAGAGGTTCGTGAAGTATATTCGTCGCTGCCTTCGTGTCACGCGCACGTCACGAACTCTTCCGAACGAAGTTTTTTCATCGGGAATTGGTACCTACTCGAGGTCGAGTGTTGCGTTTGCGCGCGAGTGTACGTTTCGGACTATTTTTTATTGTTTTTTGTTGGACATTTTGGACTTTATGCGTGCGTTTATTTGTGTTAGTATCTGTTTTGGACATTTGATTAGGTATTTTAGTAACTTTTGGACATTTTCAAGTGTGTTTGAACTTTGGACAATAACTTTTGTAGTTTTTATGCAAGTTTAGTGTATAGATAGAACAGTGATAAGAACTTAAGTTTAGTTAGTGGATTTAGCGTCTAAGGAAGACGATTTTGACTTTTTTAGTAGGTATTGCACGAGTTGGACTTTCGTGTTTCTGTTTTAATTTTGGACATTGTTGTGTAAATATAGTACTTAATTGGTGAACATTTATTCTTTTGGACTTTTTGAGGTTTTTGACTCTTCGTTTTGTAAATAATGGTGTTAATGCGTTCGCGTGCGAATAGTTTAAATCGGAGTGCTAATAACGCGAATCCTGCGGATTCTATTTCGCCTGAGCTGGACTCTAGTCCGCCAGGCGCTGCTGCCGCGATGTCGGAGAGCATGCAGGCTCCCCTTGCGGGGAATGCCGCTGCTGCTGCTGAGCATCATTCTGCGCATCCTCCAGCGCATGCTTATGCGCATGCGCCTGCTCCGACGCCTGCACCTGCTACTGCTCCTGCGGGGTCAGTGACCCTGACGAACGAGCAGTTCCAGTTACTGATGAGTAGGTGCCTTCATCCTGTGAGTACTCCATATATTCTGGCAACTTTGCGAAGTGTACTTCACGTTTGACGGAGAAATCTAGTGACTCAAAACTTATCACGGAGAGACATACAAGTTATTATGTTGGAATTTTAATGATTTAATTGGTTTTCATGTTTTTATTTTTTGATTGAGGATGAAATTATCCAATTATGACGTCATCATCAGATACATTTTATCGGTTCCTGGTTTTTGTATATATTTAGAATTCTAAATAAAGGATTTTATGGGGAAAATATCACCCCATTTGGCAATAATGTATAGTTCAAATAATTATATTGTTAATTTTAACTGCATTGCATCTGATTATGACATCATACTCAAGAGAAATCGAAA
>JABMDO010001188.1:0-23099 GCA_014851415.1 Cnaphalocrocis medinalis
GCTATGGAAATAACTGAAATATACAAGTCTTGCTGCTTCAAATCGGTCAGTTGTCTTATTTTTCTGACTGCATATGCAGCTGAACTGAGTCTTCCAGCCAGAGCTGCAATATGAGGGCCCCATTGTAATTTTGAATCTAACCTAATGCCCAGAAATACGGTAGAATTAATAACTTCAACATCTTCATTGTTCATATTGATCCTAGTGCTGACCTGTCTTACGTTGGGCAATGTAAATTTAACACATTTAGTTTTTTTAGCGTTTAGAAGCAAATTGTTTACAGTGAACCAATTTAGCACTTGGGTGAGAGCATTATTTACATCGTCAAAGTTTCTTTCTGTCTATTAGTTTTAAAAAATTAAAGAAGTATCATCTGCAAATAATACTCTGTCACACAAGTCTTTAGTAAGGTAAGGAAGGTCATTTACATATATAATAAACAGTAAGGGCCCTAATATCGAGCCCTGGGGCACTCCCATGTGTAAGAGGGGCACCGGAAGAGTCAATTCCATTAACATTGACTTTTTGAATTCTATCACTTAGGTATGACCGTATTAAGCTCAAAGAGCTGTCTGTGAGACCGTAATGCTGTAGCTTCATTAATAATGTTTGGTGATTAACGCAGTCAAATGCTTTAGAAAGGTCGCAAAATATACCTACAGCATCTTGCTTATTTGCCATGCATCAAAATGTGCTTGATGAGTGCAACTCCTGCATCAGTAGTAGATCTGCCCTTAGTAAATCCAAATTGTTTATTATGTAATAATTTATTGAGATTAAAATGACCCAATAATGATTGAATATATTTTTTCAAATATTTTACTAGGGCTGGTAGGATGGATATCGGTCTATAATTAGATGGGTCACTTCTATCACTGATTTGAACAGTGGTAGAACCTTGCTATATTTCATCAAATTTGGAAATTGACCGATATCTACGCATTCATTAAATATAACAGCTAAATAAGGGGCAATAATGTTTTATTATATTTCTTAATATTTCTACTGATATACCCACAAATCTTCTGTTTTCTTTATATTTATATCTTTAAAAGTTTAAGTATAGTTTCCGAGTTGATGTGGTGGAAACTAAAGAAGTTAAACACTCATCTACACTCGATCGAGAGATGGACAATAAGCAAGCTGAGGGCTAGATTTAAATGACTAGTAGTATAAGGGGTACATTAGAGAAGAAGGATTCAAACGCCTTTGCCACTCAACATCCTCATAAGTTGTTTATTATCAATTTTTAGAGAGTACTTGTGATCTTGAGTAGTATTTTACAAGTCTCTTTATTAATCATATTCCAAGTGGTCTTTATTTATACTAGAATTTCTAATTTTTTCTTTTAAGTAATTTAGCCTTTGCCATTGCCACATACTTTTTAAATAGTTTAGAGTAGTTTCTAACAGATTCACTATTTGAGGATCATTCGTGTTTGCTTTAGTATCATATAATTTGAATAAAGTGCGTCTACTTTTAAAGATGCCTTTGGTAGCCCAATCACTAAATTTAGTTTAGTGTTCTACTTGGACTTTTTTCTTTGTAAAAATTATTTCAAATTCCTTTGAATGACATTAAATAAAGTATTGTACAGCTCATCAATATTACTGTTCTTACAGCTTGCATCAGGGAAACCTTGTGTTCAACATTTCCCTTAAATTTTTCCACACGACTGGTGGTGATTGGCCTATAGACAAAAACGGAGGGAGCAGTTTGCATGACGGTGTTTCAAAAACAGCTATCTGTCCCGTAATGGTCAGAATTGACAAAATTAATTATTGATTTTTCAATTACCTTACAGTTACAAAAAATATATCAATGCAAGTAGCTGAAGTGGGGGTAACGCGTGTAGGTTCAACCAAAAAGGTGGCGCAAATTAAAAGATTTAAATAGATTCAGAAGCATACCCGAGCTTTGACTGTTTTCTAATAGTTTGTCTATGCTATGTTATCTATGCACTCAACAATTTTACACATCAATAAAAATTCCTTATCGTAATAAAAACAGGAAAATACATCTAGAACATGTTAATCGTGTGCACATGCTAGTTCGCTGTTGCAGCCATTACTCAACGTCGCAGACCACTTGTTCCCGTGCATAGGCTTATCCTCAACATGGAACTTAATACAAGCCCCTTCTATAAGTTATGCCAATACACGACGAATGTATCCTTCACACGCGACGGCACTCAAAGCTATCCTTATAAAATCAGTTAAATTTGTATTAATAAAGGCGCGCTGCAATAAATCAAGACTGTATCAAATCAACAATCTTTTGATTGACGATTTTCCAATTATTCCGGTGCATAAATATTCCATTTGTTTTGCATACACGGGGCGGAACATGTATTGGGTTTGAGCCTCGCAATGTCGTTCACACATTCGATTTGGTCGGAGCAAACACTGCCACAGCGTAAAATACTCCTACATCACGGAGCGTAAACCTCTAGTGGTTGAATAATTTACTGTACTGTACTGTACTTTATTTAATGTACTGTGCAATATTGGGGAAGGGCTTGCTGGAGTTGAATACCATAGACGGTACGTGTAGCAATAGCTTTATGCATTGCTATTCAGTTGTATTGATTTATGTTCCATCTTTGAGTGGGCGGCGGTCTGACACCCGGATATTTGGCATGCTAGCCCTAATGTATTAAGTACTCTCTCGAACATTAGAGTTTAATGTAATGTTGGTCTGTCGCTAACGACCTCACTTTAAACGAAATCAAAGTGTTGTAACTCAAAGGTTTATAGGCATTCAAATCGGGTATATTGTAGTTCGGAATTGGATTGGGACTTTCTAGTAACAGTTTTGAGATATACGAGTTTGATTGTTCTAGTCTTGCTTAACTCTTAAGTTAGATGGTTTCTTATTTGCTTTTTGGATATTGAATTTGTAAATATTTTTTACGGAAATGAACTGATACAATCGTTTCATTTAAGTAAGCACCTACCTTGATTAGCGTAGCTTTGCTTAGCGGGATGGGGATTTGTACAGCCCCGGGTGGGTGCGAGGGATATATGCAAAAGATCGGAGAGAGGTGCCCAGGGCATATCTGATACAGATGAAAGCCAGTGAGACTACCTACTAGCCGTCAGCCCACTTTACATCCTAGCGCCACGTGAGGTCTTACATGCTAGGGAGATAGAATCTGTTATGCAGTTATCCAAAACACCTAATTGGTCGACATTCTACGCGGATGAAGTCGCGGGCAAAAGCTAACTTAGTAATCCATACTAATATTATAAATGCGAAAGTAACTCTGTCTGTCTGTCTGTCTGTCTGCTACTCTTTCACGCCAAAACTACTCAACGGATTTAAATGAAATTTGGTATACAGATAATCTAGACTCTGAGAAAGGACATAGGCTCCTTTTATTGCGAAAAGGGGGTTGTAAGGGGTTGAACGGGGGGGTAAAAAGTTACTTTTCCACGCGGACGGAGTCGCGGGCGGCCGCTAGTATAACATAATTGTTCGCTTCGTCTTGCTTTTTCCTTTTGGTTCTTGTTGCATTTGTAAATTAAACGCATAGCAAAAGTTTTCGAGCAATATTGTTACTAGGTACATAGGACAACTATTATAGTATATTCTAATAAATAACCAATAAATATTTCACACGTAACCGTTCCAGAACTTTCGAGATACAAGTCTCTATTATTGTCGTTATACAATAGGTGCATTCCATGGTAATTAAACAAGATTAATTAACCAATAGTGGTTAATTAATAAATCACAATTAACTTATTACATTGAAATGCATGCCGATATATCTACATACAATTATTATTCTCACAAAGCTGACCAATATTAATTTGATTAATGAATAGGTACTTACCTTACATTATTATGACACTCTTTTGTCAATTTAATTTTCAGTTTTGTTTTTTGATCGCTATTTAAGTTGTAAATGAATAACTTCAATCCTACTAAATAATGACCATTTATTTATACATAGAGCATGCAATGCATCACCTTCAAAATACTAAAAAATAAATTTTTATACGTGTTTAGGTTCAACCATAACCTATTTAAATAATTAGGTAGTTCATGAGATGAAAAGTTTAAAAAGTTGACTTTAACAACGATCAAATATTGCAAATAATATAAGATATTTAATAAGTAGTAAATGTGACAAAAAGTCAACAAGTGTGTAAAAATTTGAGATTATTTAGGTCCAAAAGGGAGTCAATCTTCTACGTCAGGGGTGTGAAGCGCAGTTGCTTCGTAGCATAAACCATATAGAAACGTTCAAGTTTCGGCTAGCATCGAGACGCCTTGCGAGGCGTCGACTGGCGCGTGGCCATGGGCGGGACGCGGCGCGTCGCGCGGCGGTGTGCTCCCCCTGCACCTCCGCCGCGGGCAGAGTCGCGGCAGCTCTGCCCCCTCACTGCTCCAACTGCGTAGAAACGGACTCCCCGGAGGCTCTACCCAGCGCAGCGTATATATACACAGCGCCGACTAAAACTTTGCTAGCGCGATCAGGTTTTAACAAATAAATCATACATAAACTGCATCCAACAAAATCAGCTTTCATACGCATACAATGCCTATACACCGAGAAATGGCTTAAAATGAAAAATTAAAGCAAATCACTAAATTTTAATACAAAATAGTAAATAAATTTCGCAAATGTCTTAAAGTATCGCAGTAAGTGATTAACCGCCATCGCTTATCGTCTTTAGGAACTGCAATCGGTATGCCCGTTAGATAAGGACGGTAATGCGACCGTACTTAGTCGTAACAATAGATAGAGCTACAGAGTCTAAAATATTTAACGCGTAGGTAGATACCTGGCGATATTTAAGTAAGTATGTATCTATATCCAGCGTTTGCTGGAATGTACCAGTAGTTCTTTTTACCAGACTTTCCTTATACAGTTTTTACATGAGTACCTAACGATCAACGTTTTTTATATAATAAATAAAAAGTTAAAGTTATGCTATAGGAAATTAAGCATCATAATTATAACTTTTTAATTAAAAAATATTGTATTGATTAACTTATTGATAAAATGTAGAATAAAATAAACACAAATAAATACCATAGTCTCAACAACAACCATTTTGCGCAAATAAGAAAATTAATGATACTCTTAGAAAATAAAAATACATAATACGTTTAATTACTGATAGGTTAGCAGTCAAAACTCATAGCAAACACCACGACTAAAGATGCCTTCATTTTATATAAAGATGACATTGTATTAATTTCTCTAGGAGTTTTGTTAGACAATTAAAACTCTGATGTAGAGTTGATAGTACACAATAGCTTTTAATAGCATAATAAGATTAGAATTAAAAATTAATGTCAATATAAATAAGTAACATAGATAACATTTAATGCTATAATATTTTGTTCAATTAAGAGTATCTACCTATGTGTCTACGCTCAAGGCCGTCTCTTATTTATCACTATGTCCATATAATAAATGTAAAAACAAAATCAAACATGGAATAACAAAAAAATGGAGTCAAATCTTCCTACTCAGTGGGGTGAAGAACCAGTTACGTCTGCGTTACTACTAACTTAGAAACGTGTGTTTCAGCATCCAATGCGCCTAGAGCAGCGTGAGCTGTCCCATGTGGGACCCATTTCCGACCAATGTGGCGACAGCGAATAGCTCCACCAGACTATTGCGGCGTCACCGGTGGGCACGATTCAAGGCAGCTCTGCCCCCAACGAACTGCTCCACTGCTTAGAAACGACTCCCTGACAACTCAGGTAACGCAGTGTATATATAATACCGAGTGACAACTAAAAAGTTGAATAGCGCGATGCAGGACTGGCACAAATTCTAAGGCGAAGTCGAACCCTTATTGTTGAAATCCTGTTCTGAGCAATAATCTCTGACAGAATACAAACAAAGGAACTAATACAACATGACGTCAGTGTGAGCAAGATTTCTTTTGTCTTAGTATCTGCTTATTTCTATCTAAATTGAAAAGGTCCAATAAGTATTGTTTGAATTACCTGTTGTTAGTGGTATTTAAAATATTCATGTTAATTATGTCACATAACCATTAGAGATTTCAGTGTCTTTTTCACAGTCATCATCAAATTGTATAATTTTGATTATTTTTTTTATGATAGGGGGCGCGAGCATACGGATCACCTGATGTTAAGCGATTACCGTCGCCCAGAACTGAACACTGCAACTCCAGGGGCTTCACAGTGCGTGCGCTACCGGCCTTTTAGAGCGAGATATGCCCTTTTCTTGTAGGTCGTAGTGGTCCGGAAATACCGCAGGTGGCAGTGGTGGCAGGTGGTGGTGGCAGAGTGATTTAGATAATTTATATAAAATGTATTATTGAACACCGCTTGGACGTAATTACCTGTGATCGGATTAGGTAGTTCAATTACTTCGGGTCAATAACCTCAAACATTATATTATTAAGGATAAGCCTGAGGAATCTCGGAAATGTTTTATACGTGTGAAATACAGTTTTCCCAGCACTTTTAGGTAAAACGTTTTCATTATTACTTATAACCAACTTTAATGGAAGCTGTAATCCATTTATAAGCGCTGTCGGCATGTTAATGTTAAAATTTCGTCCATAACTGCACACCTAAATCCGACCACTAATATTCTAATTACTGCGCTAGGAAAGTCTAGAAAAAGATCTTCTGCACAAGAGGTACTGATACTGATAAAGCCGTATCAGCCGTATCAGTATCAGTACCTCTTGTGCAGAAGATCTTTTTCTAGACTTTCCTAGCGCAGTAATTAGAATATTAGTGGTCGGATTTAGGTACCTGGCGTTATACGCGTAAAACATTTTAGACTCTATTAGCTCTATCTATTGTTACGACTAAGAACGGTCGCATTGCCGTCCTTATCTAACGGGCATACCAATTGCAGTTCATAAAGACGATAAGCGATGGCGTTGATCACTTACTACGATACTTTAAGATGTTTGCGAAATTTTATTTAACTATTTTGTATTAAAATTTAGTGATTTGCTTTAATTTTTCATTATTAAGTCATTTCTCGTTGTATAGGCATTGTATGCGTATGAGAGCTGATTGTTGGATGCAGTTTATGTATTGATTTATTTGTTAAAAAACCTGCATCGCGCTAGCAAAGTTTTTAGTCGGCGCTGTGTATATATACGCTGCGCTGGGTAGAGGCCTCCGGGGAGTCCGTTTCTACGCAAGTGGAGCAGTGAGGGGGGCAGAGCTGCCGCGACTCTGCCCGCGGCGGAGGTGCAGGGGGAGCCACAGCCGCGCGAACGCGCCGCGTCCCGCCCATGGCCACGCGCCAAGTCGACGCCTCGCAAGGCGTCTCGACTGCTGCCGAAACTTGAACGTTTCTATATGGTTAATGCTACGAAGCAACTTGCGCTTCACACCCCTGACGTAGAAGATTTGACTCCTTTTGGTCTTATGTAGTAATTTAACACTAGAAAGACCAAGGCAGTCAAATTGGCGGCAAAGCAATTTCATTGTTGAATATTTCACAAACTATGTTTTTGTTTCTTTTCATATTTTATGACTTTTCCTAATTTGCTATTGTTAAGCTAAATCTGTATGAAAAAGAAAATAACAATATGTTTTTTATGAGTTTCGATGACAAATACCTACTAAGACTGCGCACCGTCAATATGACCGCATACATATAAAGGCGGCAATAAGAATAGTAAACAACGATTTCTTAATGAAAACTGATAGCAATATAACCCTTCCTTCCTCACTCAGGGGATCAATTCTCGAATTATAAATTTGTATAGACGATTTTTTTAAATCTCTAAATTCGACTTCAATGTCCAGTGTGCGGGAATAGCCCATCTGGATTGAAATGGCGACGGTCAGTACGATCAAAAGTAATAAGTGAGTCACACAAATCGGAATAAACAATGGTTTAAGCAAATAAAATGTAATTTTTTAATTTGGATATCAGAAGAGAAATTAAGTTTTATTATTAACCTCAAACCACCTTATTACAAAACGTGTTCTATGGTTAGTCTTGGTTTAAAAAACTAAAACCCAACTACGACAAAAAACGACGCTGAAAAAGTATAAAATTTTTTACTCTGTATGTTTTGTCCGCTAGAGGGCGCCACATTAGATTTTGTGAAACTTTATATAGCCTATAACCAGCGGACAGTCAAGACGCTTATAATGATATGTCATTTGTCGAATTCTGATAAGGAGGTTAGAATTACGTGGAAACCAGATGAACATACCTACATACATACATAACATACATAGCCTGTCAAAATCATAACCCTCCTTTTTGCTTTGCCGTAGTCGGGGGTCAAAACAGATGCTGTCACTTTTATAAAAGAGACAACTTTATTTTTAAAACGTAACTAACTTTAGTCTCGTACGGTCTATTTTGTTGTACGAGTAGGTATCACAAACATCCTCTATGCAATGTAGAATATCTATTTATCTATTGTCCTAGGCCCAACAAACATTTTGTTAGTGCGGGAATCTAATCCGCGACCATTGCGTCTCGCTCGACCGGCGCTCAAGCCACTGTGCCAGACGGGTCGTCAGTCATGAAGTCATGAAGCCAAGATGTTAATGAAATGATGAAAAATTTTAATATTTTGTTAGATCCATGTTTTACACCTGATATATAAAATAATTAAACAACTTTTATCAAATAACAGCTTATTTATTTTGTGCAGGGAATATTTTTTTAAGACTTTACCTTTTGATCCAAAGCTGGGGAGGAAAAATTTTCGATTCATTTCAGCAGTAGTAACCTATTAATAAAAGGCTCAAAAAAGTTTGTTAGATAATTTAAACTCGTTAATATCAATAAATGCCTTATTATTTTCTTCATACAATCGATCTCAATCAATTTAAAAACTTGTATACCTAATTGCTGCACAACTTTCATGTGTGTGGTGTACCTACCTTGTTTTCACTTTGAATCCACATTATGTCAATATTATTTTACAACCTTCAATATCCCATTCAAAGTGAAAACAATAATTAACCCTCCCCACGCGTCCGTCTAAAGGAGGAAAACAGGTTCATATCGATACCTACAAACTGACGTCACCATCAACCCTCTCTACGCAGGCATGACGTCACAGGATTCCTGGATCGCACCGACAAAGTTTTAGTTCCCGCTCGATATATATACGACCGCCGTTGTGGAACGATTGGGGTGTCCGTTTCTACACAGTGAAGCAGTGAGGGGCAGAGCTGCCGCGACTCTGCCCGCGGCGGAGGTGCAGGGGGAGCCACCGCCGCGCGACGCGCCGCGTCCCGCCCATGGCCACGCGCCAGTCGACGCCTCGCAAGGCGTCTCGATGCTGCCGAAACTTGAACGTTTCTATATGGTTAATGCTACGAAGCAACTTGCGCTTCACACCCCTGACGTAGAAGATTTGACTCCCTTTTTGGTCTTATGTAGTAATTTATATAGAGAAATAATAAACATGGCCACAAAATTTTTATTTGGCCACGCGCCCAAACTTCTCATTTAATAACTAAGCATCGGGAAAATTACTTAGCCTTTAATTAACTGATTCATCTTCTTTACAACGGCCACTAAAAATGTTAAAGAAAGCGTCAAATCAATATCCACAATTAATTTAACTTGTCCTTCTGATTTATTATTGCAAACTAATTTACTAACTCAGCCACGGAATTTGTAACTCATCACCATATTAAGTTTTACAGCTTCAATATAATGTCCTCAAAAATAATACATTCAAGCTTCAATACTCAACATCAAAATATTATAACTTAACATCTAAAATAATATTTCATATTAATTTATCGAGAAAATAGCCACTGTACCTACGATTTGGCGTCAGTGCGTGACATGACAGCAATTGGCACGCATCTGATCGGCCTAGCAATCAGGTATTGGAGTTTAAAGCACAGTGCTTGGACTGAAAAGAAAGCGTGGAAGGCAAACTTAAGCGCGAGCGGCATTAATAAGCCAGTAATATATATTTTCTTTTTCTTATAATTTCGTAATTACATACATATACGTGCTTATTTAAATGTATTACTTACTAAAAATTATTTCATTTCAATACAAAAATTGATTATCATAAATAAAGGGTTTTACTTTGATTGTCCTTAAGGTGCCATCGCAACGATACCAATTTATTTATTTTGATTGTGAAGATTATGAGATATATTTAAAAAAATCCAGCTATGAAAACATAAAGAAATGAATTAACAATTTTTTGAGCTGCGTAATAATATTTGTTACACGCGCCAAATAATAATATTTTTGCAATAAAAACCATTGTGATTTGTGGAAAGAATTTATTTACATAAATACGTAAAAAAATATTAATACTTTCCTTTTTGTTTTCATAGCTGGAATGTTTGTTAAATGTTTTTCATAATCCTCACAATTAATATAAATCGATTGGCGGCTAGTATAGTCGCGTTGTTGCCTTGAATAGTTCATGTGTAATAATAATAGTGGCTATAATATAATATTCGATGACAATTTTAGGTAAATTTAACGATCGATAAATGTAGGATGAGTTACATTTTATTCATACTAAATTATGAAATTAGAAGCTAATATAATTACTATTTTGGTGTCATATATTAATAATTTAGAAGGTTGCTATTTGAATGCATACCACAAATTTAGATGCTAAAAAATAATTGCCATGCTGAGTTATATTTACAGTGGCTTACATATAAAATAACTAGTGGCTGAGATGCTATTATTCAGATGCGCATTGGTTGTGGCTGACTTAGTAATTTAGAAGGTAACAAATATTTTCTGAGGCGAAAAATGCTAATAAAAAGAAGCTCGTTTAAATAGTACCCATTTATATAAACCTAAATAATAATTATAGAATTGTTAACTTTTTATCCCATGAACTATTTAAATATCTTATTTAATTATTTTGTCATTAACAAGGCATGTGAAAATGTATTTACAATAACAATAAGTAGCTGTGTTAACGATGAACTAGATAACTATAATGATGACTGAGTTTTGATGTTATTAATGTGATTTTCGATGTTATTAATTTACAAAATAGCTCAGGGGATCAATTCTCGAATTATAAATTTGTATAGACGATTTTTTTTAATCTTTAAATTCGACTTCAATGTCCAGTGTGCGGGAATAGCCCAAATTGAAATGGCGACGGTCAGTACGATCAAAAGTAATAAGTGAGTCACACAAATCGGAATAAACAATGGTTTAATTTGGATATCAGAAGATAAATTAAGTTGTAATGTGCGTGTGTAATAAACCAATTAGGATTTATTAATTAACCTCAAACCACCTTATTACAAAACGTGTTCTATGGTTAGTCTTGCTTTAAAACAGATGCTGTCACTTTTATAAAAGAGACAACTTTATTTTTAAAACGTAACTAACTTTAGTCTCGTTCGGTCTATTTTGTTGTACGAGTATCACAAACATTCTCTATGCAATGTAGAATATCTATTTATCTATTGTCCTAGACCCAACAAACATTTTGTTAGTGCGGGAATTAATATCAATAAATTTACTTCTTAAAATCGATCTCAATCAATTTAAAACTTGTATAATTGCTGCACAACTTTCATCTGTAGGTGTGTACCTATCATGTTTTCACTTTGAATCCACATTATGTCAATATTATTTTACAACCCTCAATATCCCATTCAAAGTGAAAACAATAATTAACCCTCCCCACGCGTCCGTCTAAAGGAGGAAAATAGGTTCATATCTATACCTACAAACTGACGTCACCGTCAACCCTCTCTACGCAGGCATGACGTCACAGGATTCCTGGATCGCACCGACAAAGTTTTAGTTCCCGCTCGATATATATACGACCGCCGTTGTGGAACGATTGGGGAGTCCGTTTCTACACAGTGAAGCAGTTTAGGGCAGAGCTGCCTTGATTCTGTCCTAGCGTGCAGACAGCGGGCTACTCGGGAACTGCTGTCAGCGTTTAAGCGCTTGGACCCATAACACCGAGCGAGTATCTCGTTCGTTGTCTCGCAAATGTCATTGTCTCGCCTTTAGGCGCTTCGTTTCGTGTCGAAACGTTGCAATGGCTACACCACACTGCAGTAGAAGATTTGACTTCCTTTTCTAATTCATTGGTTTTTTTTACACAACACCTCAGGAGCCCAATTCTCGTGCACTCGATACATATCGAATGAGATATTTCCGTATATGAGGTAAATGTTTAATTCGATATGTTTATCGAGTACACGAGAATTGAGCTCCATATATTGACCTGACTCCGCCGTACGAAGTAGCTTAAGCACTTGTGTTACAGATATCAGACAACAGAGGAGCAGTCATAGGTGGCAGACGAGTAGACGGATCACCTGATGGTAAGCGATTGCCGCAGCCTATAGACACCTACAACACCAGCAGTCACAAGTGCGCTGACACCGTTTAATCCCCTTTCCCCCAATTGGGCCTCCGGCACCCTCACCCACTCGGACAGACACATCGCAGACGTTGCTTGTTGACGACTTGTCCGAGAGTCGAACCCGGGACCTTTCGCGCTTAGGGCGAAACCCTTAACCACTGCTCAGTGGTTAAGCGCGAAAGGTCCCGGTAGCTCTATCGAGGCCGTCGAGACACTGAATAAACGCAAGTGTTCATCACACGAATGTTCGCCCAGGATGGAGATCGAACCCACGACCTTTGGCGTATGAGGCAGTGTCACTAACAAATGCGCCATCCGGCTAGATCTATTTTTACCCCACATCCGTAATAATAAGCAGTAGTAATTTAGACTGATACCTAAGACTGATACTAACCTTTTTTATGTATACAACCCTCTACAACCTAAGCGTAGTTTCAGATTGGCGTATTTTTCCACGCGTGTAAGGTCGTTTCAGCATTTATAAGTTTCGCGCCCGTTAAGACCTTGCTTCAAAAACCCAGACGCGCGTATAGGTATGATTGTATTTCGGCGTGTTCACACTAAGCGAGAAAGAAGACCGGCGAGAGCAGTCTTCATGTTTTCCGAAACCATACATATTTGGAAACATACTAATTAAACTGAGCTACAAAATGTTTATTTTATCTTATTATAAGTATATTTTTGAAAGCATGGAATAAAAAGTTAAATTATTTTCAATTTGCAAACAATTCAGTGAACAAAACTCACATCACAGAGGAAAAACGAAACGTTGAGTCAATCATAATGTCACTTTGATAGTTAAGATATTTGACATCTTTTTAAACGGTTTTATTTAGCTCACCCCGTTTGTTTTTATTCATTATTTATTCTTGGGTCAAATTTGGTAATTCAAATTTCACCCTCTTCCTGTCAACCGATTAATCTGAAATTTTGTATACACTTTGGATTTTGGTGACAATACAATTATATTTATTTATTATCATCATAAATCCAAGATGGCCGCCGCTACAAAATGGCGGATAACGTAGGTTTTATCAATCCCATCAATATGGGTATCAAATGAAAGTGCTCAACTAGTAAAATACAGTGTAGTATATAAAATTAAAATCCAAGATGGCGGCCTCTACAAAATGGCGGATAACTTAGGTTTTATCAGTCCCATCAACATGGGTATCAAATGAAAGGTCTCAACAAGTAAAATACAATTTACTATGCAAAATTGAAATCTAAGATGGCCGCCGCTACCAATGGCTGATAACATTTTTTAATAAATCCCACCAATATGGGTATCAAATAAAAGGGCTTGACAAGAAGAATACAGTGCACTATACAAGCTCAATATTTAAGATGGGCGCAGCCACTAAATGGCGTAGGGATCTCGAATTTATACCATTAAAGTACAGGACCAACTAATTGACGCCACACGAAATACCTACAGATAATTTAAATTTAGCAAATACCAACAGATATATATAAGACTGGAGGCTTACCATCAATCAGTACTTGAAATATTTGTAGGAGCAAAAGTAATTTTGCGGTCCAACATTGACGTTACAAAAGGATTGGTCATCATCAGCAACCCACACTCGTCCACTGCTGGACACAGGTCCCCCTAATGCACGCCACCGCTCCCGATTTTCGATCATTCTCATCCAGCCCACACCAGCCAGCCTTCGAATATCATCATCCCATCTTGTCGCAGGGCATCCAACACTACGCTTACCGAGTCGCGGTCTCCACTCAAGGACTTTACTTCTCCAACGGTTGTCAGTTCTGCGGCTAATGTGACCAGCTCACTGCCACTTCAGTTTGCTAATTCGGTGGGCTATGTCTGGTTTTCTGTCGGATTACATCATTTCTGATGCGGTCCTACAGAGATACTCCAAGCATAGCCCTTTCCATAGCTCTTTGAGGACTTTGAACCGGTGGATTAATCCAGCCGTGAGTGTCCACGTCTCGGCACCGTAAGTCATGACCGGGAAGACGCACTGGTCGAAGACTTTAGACTTAAGACTTTGAGGGATAGGTGACGAGAAGACTTGACGAAACCTACCAAATGCTGCCCAACCTAGCTGAATTCTTCTATTGGATTCTCTCTCGAAGTTGTTTCTGCCTAATTAGAGCGTTTGTCCTAGATAGACATATTCCTGGACAACTTCGAGAGGTACTCCATTAACAGTGACCGGTCCCGGATCAACGAGCTCGTTGAACATGACCTTAGTTTTATCCAAGTTCATCCGAAGACCGATGTTTCGAAGATTCAGCCAGGCTGCTCACCATCTCCTGTAGGTTATTTAAGGTTTCCGCGAAGATGACAGTGTCGTCTGCGAATCGTAGGTGTGTGACATGTACTCGCCATTAATATTGATTCCGCGCTCTTTCCAGTTTAGCGTTTTGGACATGTCCTGCAGCGCAGCGGAGAAGAATTTAAAGATATTATAAGTATAACAACTCCTTGTCTCACACCACGTCGCAGCAGGACAAGCTCGGTTTGGCCATTTTGGATTACTACGGACATATTAGCGGCGTCATACAGACACCTCAGCACCTCGATATATCGCCAATCGACTTGGCACCTCTGCAAGACCTCGAAAACCGACCAGGTCTCGACGGAGTCAAAAGCTTCTTTATAGTCCACTAGGAGTTCTCCCGAAGAAAAGATCCGAGTTAAATATACGCCGAAGTTACTTCAGCACCGGCTTGCCGGCAGCTTTCAGAAGCTCGGTTGTGACTCCGTCTTCTCCCGGATAAAAGGATTGGTAAAAGGCCACATTACAGAAATTGTTTGGCCCCAGTTCCGTCGAACCCAAATGTACGAGACATATGTATCATCAGTTTGGATTGACTTTGGCAGAGCATACACGTTATACACCCGAAAGCCATACACGTTATACACCCGAAAGCCATACATTTTCAGCAAAATTCAATTATGGTACAGCTGAAAGAAGGATGTTACCCTTAATTTTGTCATGGACAGCATAGTCGACCATGCAGTAGTGTATTTGGGCTGAAAATTGTTTGAGGAAGGCATACGTGGCTCTAAGTCGAGTCAAGTCTCTGGAAGGGCTATGTATTGAGGAATTAGTTAGAGGTATAATAAATTATCTGGTAAAAAATCATGTAAAAATAATGAACCACTTAATGATTTAAATATAATGAGGAATATTCGGTAGGCATTTTCGTTAAATACTAAAAACTAGAAAATAAAAAATCGGTAAAAAAAACTTTTAAGTTAAACGGTTTTATTTTATGTGCACTGAAAACTAGAAAATAATAATAACAATTAGGTATTCTGAAGTTCTAGTTCAGGAATATTTCAGTACTAGGCAGAATAGCTTTTAGGCATATTAGACTTAAATAAAAACGTGGGGCCCCTCTGAAATTCTACCTATGGCAAAGCATACTCGTATCATTATACTTTGGTAGATCATGAGCTCGGCGTTCGCTTGTGAAGCCGCCACGGCTGGTTATTGATTGTCAAAATCTCCAGTTACGATTATAGTAAGTCGATGCAATCCGCACTTAGTATAGAAGAAAGTATTACAGCAATAGTTATGGGCCCCACGTTTTTATTTTAGTCTAATATGCCTAAAAGCTATTCTGCCTAGTACTGAAATATTCCTGAACTAGAACTTCAGAATACCTAATTGTTATTATTATTTTCTAGTTTTCAGTGCACATAAAATAAAACCGTTTAACTTAAAAGTTTTTTTTACCGATTTTTTATTAAATTGTTTTAAATGTGTGATCTATTCATTTACGTTTTCGCGTATTTTCTGCACTTTTAAGTTTATTGATTCAACCTAGACAACAGCATTTCCCTGGATTTGATTTCCAAGTGATTTGGTTTATTTAGTATAATGCCGCTTCGATGTGTCCATTGTTCTTTGCGTCTTGCTTGATCGAAAAAGACGACACCGTTTATCCGAGGAAAGTGCAGAGACGATGGAAAGAAGAAGCCAATAGTGAAATACTCTCTGCATTT
Organism: Cnaphalocrocis medinalis; assembly: GCA_014851415.1. Classification (NCBI taxonomy): domain Eukaryota; kingdom Metazoa; phylum Arthropoda; class Insecta; order Lepidoptera; family Crambidae; genus Cnaphalocrocis; species Cnaphalocrocis medinalis. The sequence continues at coordinate 16,306 of JABMDO010001188.1, forward strand.
AATAGTATTGACCCATATGTTTTAAGGGCCAGAATAAAATCTCGATATTCGGGGAGCAGGTCATACTATACATACATAGTAGTAGATAGAGCAATTCAAGGACGACAAGCTATTTTAGGGTAATAATGTTATTGTGTTGCAGGTAAGCGAACAGTTGGTTGCTGTTCGCATACCATGAGCATATTATGGTATATGGGTTTGCAAGTCGACGGGGTAATATAGTACCTTCCTGCAGCCTATTTAGACAATTTGTTATGTACTTAATTGATTAAATGACGTCATACCTACACATCCGAAGTTTGTTTTACCATACCTTTATAACGCTGATGTAAACATGCAACATTATGTACTTATAAATAGTCGTTGGTACACATGTAAGTAGGCGCGCCTGACAGACTATGAATTTGTAAGCACGAGTTCATACTCGTGCTTACAAATTCATAGTCATCATTCATAGGATCATTCATCGATTTATCGAGTGCCATTTATAGTACGTTAAGCATCAGTAGCACTACCATGTTTTTTTTTATTTTTATGCGATTGGTAGCAGACGAGCAGACAGATCACCTGATGGTAAGCGATTGCCGCCACCCATAGACACCTGCAACACCAGTTGAGTCACAAGTGCGCTAGTAGCACAAAATCTAGTAGTGCGAGTGCAAGTTTGAAATACTCAGAAATACTATCCTCGCTACCGAAAACTATCGCTTTGTCTCTTTCATTATGATGCATTTGAAAGAGACAGAGCAATAGTTTACGTTATGTCAGTTTTCGATGTCAACTCATGGTAGCGCTACTGAACGCCACTCAGTAACATTGACAGGGGGGGCGTTGTACGATATTTTTCTTCTATGGGAAAATGTCAATCAACACCGAGTCACTGACACTTGTGAGGAAAATACGATTTTCCGACATTTGCCGAAAACCTTATGTATGACCCTTGAACGACTATACTTTGTCGGCCCTATACCTTTATAATCCCATCTTTAGAAAAGTGGCAACAATTTCCTTTTTTCTTAGTTGAGTGTTCTTCTTTAAGTATCATTAATTTTTTTCTAGGCACGGGACCTCTAAACCGAAGACTGAAAATACATAGAACTTCGCCGGACTCCTTTCTAATTGCAACAATTTTTTCATAGAAAGATTTTCTGTTTACGATATGAACTTAGAAGCTTAGTTCATATATTACTTTGTAAAACGAAAGTAGGTACTCGTAGATATTACAAATTTTTCAACATAAAAACATATCACACAATTCGCGAACCCTATTTAGAGAATGCATAATGCTGCAGAAGCTACCCTTGTGAATAAACTTGTTTTACAACCAACACTAAAAATAACGCAACAATAACAAAGGAACTGGCTACACAGGTAGAGCAAATCGTGACGTCAACAGAATTCCTGCATCGCGCTATTAAAGTTTTAGCTCCCACTCGGCATATATACGCTGCGCGCGGTGGGGCCCCCGGGGAGTCCGTTTCTACGCAGTGAAGCAGTGTTGGGGCAGAGCTGCCTTGCTTCTGCCCTCCGCGCGCAGCGGTACGGGGGAGCTGCTGCCGCGCAGGACGCTCGTGCGCACACGACGCAACGCAACCGGGTCTCATGGCCACTCTCACGCCTCTCAAGGCGACTGTCCGATGGAGAAACAAACGTTTCTACTGGTTATACGAAGCACTGGCTTCACCACACTGCAGTAGAAGATTTGACTTCCTTTTTACTTACATTATATCAAGTGACCTAACATTGAATTCTTTTAGTTTCATCTATTGTGTTTAATTTAACGCTTACATAATTAGCATTTTAATATCAAAGGTATTATTAGAAAATGCATAAAGTTTGTGTAAAAATGCCGCTAACTCCTGCCATTATTTTTAGTTCATAATTTGTAAATCGATAAAATTAGTATTTTCTTATCATAAAGCAGTTTCTCTATTCACGAACCCTGTTTAGAGCCAACATAATAAAAATGCATGTCTGCTGAAGCTACCCTTATGATCGACCTATCTTTACAATCTTAAAGAACAATGATGCCACAGTAACAAAGACCCTGTTCGACACAGGTAGGGCGAATCGTGACGTCAACAGGATTCCTGCATCGCGCTATTAAAGTTTTAGCTCCCGCTCGGCATATATACGCTGCGCGCGGTGGGGCCCCCGGGGAGTCCGTTTCTACGCAGTGGAGCAGTGTTGGGGCAGAGCTGCCTTGCTTCTGCCCTCCGCGCGCAGCGGTACGGGGGAGCTGCTGCCGCGCAGGACGCTCGTGCGCACACGACGCAACGCAACCGGGTCTCATGGCCACTCTCACGCCTCTCAAGGCGACTGTCCGATGGAGAAACTAAACGTTTCTACTGGTTATACGAAGCATTGGCTTCTCCACACTGCAGTAGAAAATTTGACTTCCTTTTTATGGTTGGTTTAAAGTAAAGTATCAGCCATGTATGTATGCCATTTTCGTTTAAGTTTTTGATGAGATAAAAAAGTCCTATAAATCGATGAATGATTTCATCAATGTTTTCCTACAACGTTCTCATTACTTATTATAATCGCTCGTGAACCGATTTCACATGAAACCATTTTTTTATTCAAGCTAACGCCCCGTTGGTCTAATGGCTTAAGTACCGGTCCGTGAGTTCGGCTCCTGGGTTCGATTCCCGAGTGTAGCAAAAAGTATATTTAGATTTTTTCGAACATACTCGTAGCTCAGGTTAGTAGTCACACTAGTTACCAATCCGCATTAAGCAAGCGTATTTTTTTTTTTCATGTGATAGGTAGCAGACGAGCAGGCGGATTACCTGATGGTAAGCAATGCCGCCGCCCATGTACACCTGCAACACCAGTGGAGTCACAAGTGCGCTGCTAACCATTTATCCCCTTCCCCCGACGGGCCTCCGGTAACCACACTCACTCGGCGAAACACAGCACAGGAGCTGCTTCACGCCGGTTTTCTGTGAGGCAGTGGTATCACTCCGGTCGAGCCGGCCCATTCATGCCGAAGCATGGCTCTCCCACAGTTACAATTGTGTGATTGTGTGATTAAGCCTAAACCCATTATAGTAGTGATGATTTGATTTCTATCATGGAGACCTTTGCCCTGCAGTGGGACAGTCTAACATACCTACTAAGTAACATAGAAAAAATATTTACAAAGCTAAATTTGTCGTCCAAGCATAACAGACTGATGACTACAGCTAAACTCGTATTGATAGTAAGAAGTATGAAACAGCGAGTCCGGGCCGGCAATTCTCGTCCATTCGACATAAAAGTCGAATTTAAAGATTTCCTACATTCGTCCATACAAATGCCTAATTCGACTTCAATGTTGTTCAATGTTGACGACCCGTTTGGTTCAGTGGTAGTGAATGCTGCGTCTGGGCCAAGGGTTGCGGGTTCGATCCCCGCACAGTACAAACATTTGTGTGCATGAACATGTCTGTTTGTATTGGTCTGGGTGTTTTCTATGTATTATAAGTATGTATTTACAAAAGAAAAGTATTATACGTATATATTTGTAATTCCACTGTTGGTTCTGATATCTGTAACACAGGTGCTTGAGCTACCTATCTCAGAGTCAGGCCAATGCATGTGATGTAGTGAAATATTATTAAAAAAAAAATGTCAAACGAGAATCGTCGCCCTGTTCACTTGAGGAAAAGCCCTTTTAGAAATCGATCATTGCTCGAAGTTTTTATATAGGTACTTAACTGTTTTTATTTCGCCTACGCTGTTTCGCTGAGTGAAAAAAAGTACAGGCCCCGATCGGAGTGGAAAGGGTTAAAGTTTTTTCATGTGATAGGTGGCAGACGAGCAGACCGATCACCTGATGATAAGCGATTGCAGCCGCCCAAAGACACCTGCAACACCAGTAGCACAAGTACGCTGCCAACTAGGGTTTGGGAATTCTCGACAATTTCAATGTCCCGGGACACGAGACAGGCTACGATCAAAGTCCCGGACTTCCCCGGGACTTCGAGACTTTTTTAATTATAAAATTTGAACTTTGGTTTCTGGTGAAACGTATTAATAAAAAGGGTTTTTTTTAAATCAACATTAATTATCGGTTAAATCAACATTTTTTAAACATAAAATATAATCACAATCGTTTTAACTTTAATATGTCCAATAATTGGTATGTTTATTCCTATAATCACAGATTAACTTTTAATTTAAAACAATTATTAAATATTATTATAATAAAAGAAACTTAGTAACAATCATACTAACTTTAATATCATGTCATAATCATATTAATCATAATTTGGTAATTTTTATAATCACAGATTTGTTTCCTTATCTGTAAAACAGACTTTTGAATCAGTCTTTCAAATTATTAATCAGTTAAAAAAAATAAAATTACTTTGATTTTATAAAATAGGCTTTTAAAAAAATCAGAGCATTAACAGCTTTGTCCGACAATCTGCTTCTGATTTTTGTAATAACGCCACCGGACAAGGAAAACACTCTCTCATTTTCAACAGAAGTCGGTTTAATTGAGTTTAAGGCTTTATAAAGTAGCTTTAGTGTCTCGTCTCGAGTCTCGACCCAAAAGTCCAGGGACACGAGACAACGAAATTTACAAAAAGTCCCGGGACTTCGAGACACGAGACGTCCCGGGACCCAAACCCTACTGCCAACCCTTAACCTCCTTTCCCCCAATTGGGCCTACATGACCCTCACTCACTCGACGAAACACAGCGCAGACGCTGCTTTACACCGGGCTTCTATGAGGTCGTGGTGTCACTCCGGTCGAGGCGGCCCCATCTTGCCGAAGCGTGGCTCTCCCACGGTGTAAAACGGCAGCGGACTTGTGACTCCACTGGTATTGCGCGTCTTTCTGTGTTCCGTCTGCTCGTCTGTACCTATAACATAAAACCGACCTGGAGACCTATTTTTGGATTTTCGCTTCGGCCAAACAAAACTACTCGTTTTGCAAGTCACATCGTCTCGTGAGTCGCATGATTCATAATTTTCCCTATTTTTGAAATCGCCAATCTTGTCGCCAATCTTGTCAAAGTTTAGTGTTAACTCTATCGTTAATATTTGACGTGTGATTTGACGTAAATGCGACCACTCGCCTAGCGGAAACGAGTGGTTTACACCACTCGTTGCAAATCGCTCTTTTCGAATGATTCAAAAATGCGGATGTCAAAAATCATGCAAGTCACACATTTTTTTGTGACACGACAATTCAAAAATAGGTCTCCTGTTTAGCCTATTGGTTTAGAGCGCTGGTTGGGACGCAAGGGATCCGAGTTCGAACCCCACACTAATACAATACCTACATGTGACACAGATATTTAATATATTTTTGTTTTCGTGATATCTTCGTTGTTTTAGGTTCCTAATACGAGGGGAAACTTAGTTTGGACCCGGACAATGTATGTGATGTTGTTACAATTTATTTATTTTTATAACACAAGAATAGAAAGAATACGCCGTGCCTTGCGGAATATTAGGCACACCACATAAACATTTTGTTATAACAGCAATTTATTATTTAATTAATCTTTATAAATTGTTTCGAGGCTGGGTGTGCTGAGAGGTACGCGCTATTGATTGCTAGTATCAGACGGTCTACGTTTATTTCTTCAACACTATTCATGGCAGGGAATGACCTAGTTTGAGACTCAGTATGAATATCCTAGCATTTAAAAAAATATAAATAAATTGTATAAAAAAAGTTTTTAAATGTTAAATTAATTAAATTATTCTTATTCTTTCATCCCCATCACATAGAAAAAATGGTTTACTTAATTTTATCTGTAAAATAAAACAAATTCAGTTACAAACACAGAGTAACTTATAATATATCGGTAATAGAGAGATCAGTCGCGAAATTGTTCAGCGCCATCTAGTTAAAATATTACATACCACTATTATCTATCTACATACGTACGTAGTGTAGGTTGGGTAGGTATATATAGGTCATTTAGGTATTCATATATTATATCTTATTATGCTGAATTTCAACAAGATACTTTTTGTGTCCTTTGGGGTTTTTTTGAAATCAAACATTGTTTTTGATAATCTAAAATTAGTTCATAGTCTAAAACTATGTCTAAAATTCGTAAAATCTAACGAATCCCACCAAAATGACACCAAAAAATCTCTTGTTGAAAATAATATAGGTATAAAGATAACACAGGTTTAAATTAATGTTTTTTATTTTTTCTTTTATAATATTACCATTGCCTTTTATTTTCATGCAGTCATTGACAAGGGCGCTTTCAGTAGAATCATTAGCATTCCAACCCTTATTACCCTTATTGTGTAGATAGTTATATGCTCCTAGTTATACTTTCGTCGCAATGAGTTTTCGACGAGTTTTCGAACTTAGCAGGTGGGTGGATAGACATTTGGTTATGTTATTAAACATTGTTATGCAACAGCGGGTGTAAGGGGGTGAACGAATACCATTCCGCCCCAAAAGCCAATCTCACATGCACGCAGTGTATCTGCCCAAATAGCGAACTAGGCTCTGGCGGACCGACTGATGGCGGTATAACCATCCAAAATCTCAACGGTAGCAAATTACAGCCCGGTGACGGGCAGCAGCGTCACCAGGGCAAATAGCTTCTTCTTCAATTCCGGGGAGACGAGAGCGGGGTGGTTAGGGCAGAGGTCCAATGTCCAGTCCAGGTGATGATGCTGTGGTCGATATATAAAGCGGCATTCTTTTCATCTTTTATGGAAATCGGTGTTTTTAGTACCTAATCTCAGTTGCTTTGATCTCAAATAATTCTCTAAAATAAATCTTAACCATTAACCAGGCTATACCATATGAGACCACCAGATTT